>JAPMOQ010016726.1:2382911-2452113 GCA_026543055.1 Argiope trifasciata
ATATATATATATATATATATATATATATATATATATATATATATATCGAAACAGCAGAAGATGAATTTGTAGAAATCTTGCTGAGGAATTTAGATGTTATTTTTTAACTATGTAATGTTTACTGGTATTGTATAGATAGAAGACAGATTAAAAAGTATTTCAAATTAATCACTGATACAAAAACTTTAGAAAAAAAAACGAATTAGAAAATTATTTCAAAAACTTTGCAACGTTTTATAATAATCATGTAAATGAAAATCTAATTCAAATAATTATTTACAACGGGATTCAATTTTGAATGAGAGGGATGTAAATTAATAATTATAATTATAATGATTTATTTCTAAATGTATTGACTGTGATAAAACTTTTCTTTACACTGCCTGTTACTAAATATAATAAATGTTGAGCCCTGTTTCAGCAAATTAAAATTAAATAAAGGATATCTTCTGTCAAGCATATGGGTATAATGCTTAAACGTTCTTGCTATACCAAGTATCGAAAAAGAAATTAGAAAAATTGTAATTTCCCTGGAGTAATTAATAGCAAAAACAAAATCAATCATTAAATAAATATACAAATGTTCTTTTTTTTACTTTGCTAAAAATTTAGTGCTCCAAATGGTTTCTTGCACCCGGGCCTCTTCATAGTGAAGGCCGGCTCTGACTACAGCAGAAGTAGCGAAGAAACTAATACTTCCCAATGTTCTTTTTGTGAAGGTTTTTGTCAAAAAACAAATGGTTTCACGAACCAATGTGACATCATGGAAATGAAGGATGAGATAATTCAGATTTAAATACGGTGTAACTTTTTTTGGTTTTATTTTGAAAAATGTTAAAAGGATATGTTTAAAGTGGTGGGTCTAATGTCATTTGGCCATACCAAACCCGAATGAGCGGAACTCTTTCGAATTAAGGCAGAAGTGTGTGCCTTTCGTTGTGAACGAGCATCGTTAAGGTGAAAGTACGACTTTGTTCGAACACATACTAATAACTCTTTTTGGGGTACGGCCAAACTCATTCACCCATGCACAAGTCAGTATTTAGATCCAAATCAGAGACCGACTCATCCCTGATTCAGTACCCCCAGAAGTACAATTTGTTATGGGAACTTGGAGGACTTTGCAGTCACGACCTATTTAACGTGCCCCAACTGCATTAGCCACCAACACAGCGGTCTTTGGCCGACATGGGGACAGAACTCGTTACCTTTCGGTTACGAGACTGATGCTATACCAACCAGGCTACCACGTCTCACATATTTAAAGTACAAAAGGCTATATAATGCTACCTTTAATTTTGTTCTATCTTTATTATCAAGTTTAATACAGGCCATAATATAAACTTTACTTCAACCTTTGTTAAGAGTAGGTGATATGAAGAGTGAACAAAAGAAATATTAAAAAAAAAATTTAATGGGAAAATGATGCGACCATTTAAAAAATATAGCACTATCATGATCTTTTACAGTCACAATTCTGTGGTTGGAAAGAAAATGGACGGATAATTCCTGCTTTTTTGGAAAAAAAAGAGAGAAAGAGAGAAAAGAAACAATCCAGAAGTAAGAAGAGAAACTGTAGAAACAGCCTTTGCAGGAAGCACGTGAAATAATATTAATCAAAATTTTTAATTATAATTTGTTTTTATGATCCAAATGGGGAGTAGAAAGATTAATAATTCTGAATCAAGTTATAATGTTTCGAAAAATAAATAAATGTGGTATGTCCACAATTTGTGGACATTACTTATACAATTTTCTGAAATTATTTGAAGAATTGCAGAAAAACAAATCTTTTCAAACTATGTATCTTTTTCATAACTTTTTTTTAACATTTTGATTATAGGAATCAAAATTAAAAAACAAAACAAAACGCAGTTCTCTTTAAAGAAATTGTTACGACTTTTATCACTGTTATGACTGTCTTGCTTTATCTAGCAACGTTCAAAGGTAACTTTATTGAAAACATTCAACAGCTCATTTCTACTATTAAACAGCCAATAAGATTTGATTTCGTTTCTTTTTTCTTTCTTTTTTTGGCGTTAGAATCTAGCTTGGCTAAACTTCGCCATTTCCACTACGGAGAGCATCATTTAACCTTTAGAGAAACTCATTTTCAAAATATTTTTCAATAGTTGCCATGGAATAAACCAGATGAACTTTCTAACCTTAATTAACAAAACAATCCAACATAAGCTTTGAAAATTCATCGTGATTATTAAAATTAAAAATAAGTTTTAATTTTTATATCATAAAAAGATTCGGAAAAGGTTCAAATCTAAAAGATGCGAAATAAAGGTCTCTGTTGTTTTACGGTTAGAATTTTGGCGCCAAACGATGAGAAAGCAGACGATTTTAAATATTCAGAAGCTCTTTTCTGTTTTTAGGTTTACTTTAAAAACAGCTTGTTTCGAAAGAACTCGTCATTGTGATTGATATTCCGTATGTTATTGTTGAATGCGTTTTATGCTTGTGCTATTCTGAAATTTATTCTAATTACTGGAAAAAAAGGCAACTGTAAGTATTATTAAATATCTGTGTTCCCATAGATGACAAAGTAAATTTGTTAAAGTATACCTTTTCATGATTGATTTTTTTTCAATAATGGAAGACAATTTTGTAAAATTTATTGCATGATCTCCGATTCTTTTTATTCTGTGCATTTTGCTTAAATTGTATTGATTTATTTCCTTTCTTTAAAAGCAGTATAAACGTTATAAAATTAGTCCTATTGTTGAATGAAAGTGTTATTATTCTGAATGTTAATTTTTAGTACATTACCTTGTATATTATTGAAACTTGCCTACGTTCCTTATTATGATTACTAACTGCATTTTAAATGACTCGAAATCCTGTGAATCGATTACAACAACGTATAAAGGAATGATTCATTTTTTTCAGTAAAACCTGAAATCTTTGATTAGTTTAACAATCATTTTCATATGCCGTTAAAATCAATCCAATGCATATTATGGTAAATCTTTTTGCGCTCAATTTATTTAACCAATTTTGATTTTAATGCATGGTTTTATAATATTTTATTAATGATGAAGATGATAATAAAGATATTGAAATGAGAGTGATGTGATATAATCCAAGATGCTTGTATCATAATTAACAAAGTCCCGTACTTTCATGTTATCTTTGTTCATAAAATTATATACAATTCAGATATTTCTGATGTTTTGTATAAACGTTTTTCAGTATCTCCTGTTATGTGAATTTAAGCCAGTTGTTAGGACTATTAAAATGCATTAATATCTAAATTTTGTGCATTTAAATTCAATTGTCTGTGTCAGATTACAACGGGATTTAAACAAACCCTTTTTAAATTAATCAAATTAATCTCAAATTCTGTTCTTTGCTTCTTGTTAAAAAGAAATGTACATGTTCTTCTCATTTATTAGACATCAACTCGGGTTAAGAAATTTCTTGAAAAAAATTAAGATAAATTGAAGCATAAGAAATTAAATAAAAAGTTTTTGTGTTCTGCTTTATGCTTTGTAGCATAAAATAATCTTTTTAATGATTAATAGAGGTTAATTTGTTGCAAAACCTTATTTGTGAATTTTTGGTATCGTTAGAGTAAAAGAGATGCATGTGGTTATTGAATTGCTTCCACCTCCATTTGGAGGTGGAAGCAACTTAATACAAAAAAAAAATTATTTTAGTTACTTTTTATTAAATAATTATCAAAAAAATTAAGCATCAAAAATTGATTTTCGCAAGAATAGAACTCGCATTCTTCACTTTCACGTGAAAAATACCGAAATCTTTGCATTTTACCGATTGAGACACTGCCTGTTGATTCAGTTTAAATAATTTTGGCAGCTTGTTATTAAAAGTATTAAATTAAATTTATTGAATGAGTTAATATTTGAAAAATGTATTCACACCAAGAGTCATCCACTACAAGTTTTTAAAAAATGTATTTGAACTTGAGTGAATGAATAATAAGCATTTTATAAACTACTGAAGATTTGAATAATGTGTGTGTGTGTGAGATTTGGGAGAGTGTGAAAAAGCTGCTAAAACTATTTAAAGTAGGAATTGAAATAAACAGATTCAAGAATATCTTTCGTTTCCATTGCAGCATTAGAGATCAAGATTTGTCCAAAAAAATTTAATTTCACTAAAGCTTAAAATATTACTCCAACTGTAAAATTAAATTCATTTCTGGAAATAGCAAATCAGTGTATCTTAATTATTATATCAATGACTAGATACGAGATATTTTGTAAAATGTGTTAATATTCCATTTTATACCAGTTGAATGTACATATCGTGCCGTTTTCAATTTCGGCAAAACTAAATTTCCTCATATTAATGTATTTTGATAATATTTTAGAATAATAGTAGGAATTGAAAATTATTAAACTCTTTATATCCATTATTTTTACTCATGGATTGCTTATTACTCTCTCGTATACAAAATATAGGCAAAGTATTAAGATTATCGAAAAATTATATATTGAGTTTTTGACGAAACTTTTTTTAGACCTACTTCAATTCGAAAAAGTAATTTTGGAAAGTTCCTGACTATGATGAACATAGATCAAACAATTTAATTGAAATTTGATATATGGTCTTTACACCAAATTTGTAGATTTATATTAAATTTTGGACAAACGCTATTCAAAGGAAATCTATATACCTTGCTGTTTAAATATAAGTTAAAGCTAAGAATCCTAAGACCTAGATGGATAAAATTCACTGCAAAGCTTTAACATCTGCAGTATAAATACCTATTAAATCTCGAGTCAAATTCGGAAAGGATTTGTGCAACTGTTTATGTACTTTTAGAAGCATGTAAACGCGATAACTTAAAAACGCCATTAATTAAATGCATAACATTTGGCATATTTAATTGTTGATTTTCAGAATATATTGGTGATTCTGTGACGGCAATTTTAGTTACGTGCCAAATTTTGATTTCAATTGGCTGAAAAAAAAGAGCGCCCCAAACACAAATCCATCTTTACCTATATTCGATGGTTAATGCTAACAAAAGTCAACGCTACCGCTGGTTTATTTTCGTATGTATTTTTTATTTTTTCTCATGAGGGTGAAGAATGCGAGTTCAATTCTTGCGAAAATCAATAAATTTTGATACTTAATAATTTTTATAGTTATTTAATAAAAAGTAGCTAAAAAATTTTCTTTGTTGACCTAAATAGGAATGGAATTAAATTTTTTTTTCATATTACTTGATATTACTTTTAAATAAATATTCCATTTAATTTAACGCTTCTTATAAATTTCTTAGTTTTCTATGAATCTGTTGTTAGGCTACTGTAGACTAAAGCAATCATACCCTAAATAACTCTGTTAAATTTTCCTTTTCAGACTCCTGTAAAAGGAAATTTTAAATATGAAAAAAAGGAGGTGGAAAACTGGCATATAAATCTAGTGGAGCTGCACATCCCGTTATCCTATTAATTTCGAGCCACATCAGAGCACTGGCAGACCAGTGGAAGAACTGTCATCACAAAAGGAAAGTTCATTATTGCCCTTATTCTCAATAAATTTTGAAATTCATCCTAACTCATGTTTCAAGAGTCGTTCATGTTCAAGGAAATGAAATCGTTTCTTCATCTAGGACCTATAGTGAGAAAAGTTTTCCACTACTAAGAAGAAAGGTTCTATGAATCAATTTTATTTCAAAGCCAATTTTTATTCCTTCTATCTTTAATATAAACCTAGAACAAAATAGTACAGTACCAATTCCTCTAACATGCTTCTTAATGTTCGGAATACGTAAGAATCTCCATTCGAAACGATCTCAAAATATTAAATCAATTGAAAAATGTTAATAAGTAATCCTGTAACATCCCTCTGTAAACTATCTAAACCGCGGTGGCCTGGTGAGAAGTTTCTGACTTCAGAATCAGAGGGCTTCAAATTCGAGACCAGATCCCTACTTAGTATAATTGGGACCTGGGATAAGCACTTCTTTTGGGGCCCCTTCTGCTTCACATTTCAGTGATGAAGGACCATGCATAGATTTTAGCTGTGGTATTTTTTGATTTTGGGGGAGGGGGGGGGGCGTATACCTCTACCTTAGTCGGGCCCTGTTCGAGACCCGATTCCACCGAAGAACTGCCATGCAAGAGGGCATGGCGCACTTTAAACCCATCGGGGCGAAATGCCACACCGCTGGTGTGAAAAGTTTGGAGAAAGGGTATCTGCTTAGATGCTCTCGTCATCTGAATGCGTTTCAAAATTGTGAGGTGAGAGACATAGTCCCAAAATAGACATGTTTTAAAACGGGACGTTAATATAACTGAATTATTCAAAGTTAAGGTCAAAGGCCGTCATATTGGCATAAAAAATGATCACTTCTCCATTCCAACTTCTCAGGTTAGCAAGAATTCCATTTTCACAAAGTATTCAGTAGGAAACGATTCAAACAGCCAGCTTCAGGCTCTCTCTACAACATTTCTTGATCATTATTACGCATATAATTGTAAAAGAACTGCCTCATCTTACTGAGTCCAAGAATAGTTTATAGTCAAATTCTTTTATTTTCAGAGAAACGCATATTTCTGGCTGCGGAATGTAATTGATAGGACATTTTTCCTACCGAAGCATTTAGATGTGGTTCGTCTACAAATAGCTCCAATTTCAGTAGCGGGACCATGAAATTTTCCTACCGTTTGCCCTATAACATCGTATCCCCAGTCTGATTAAATGCATATCGTAGGCAATCTGTACATTTACGTAATAGGCAGGGGTTGATCCCATTAATATGAAACAGAAAGACAATTAAATTATTTCCGCCCTAATATTAGTTTTTAAGACTGCCAATCACTGAATAAATGCATTAAAATATTGTTCATGCGCATTTCTCCATCTCGCTAAATCTCGTGATTCAATGCAATTACGTGTCATGAGCTGTATATATATTTATTACTGTGTTGTTCTATCAATTTATAATTGTGTTTTAATAAAAGTTGGTTGTTTTTTAAATTGGTGTGATTTTGTTTGAGGAGTATTATTTTAGAGATCCTTAACCCAATGAATGTGTTATGAGGAGTATTAATAGAGACTGTCGATGTGTTGAGTGAAGAAATAACATTTTGGTCCGTATGCGAGCCGGAGAAAGAGGTGCGACTTTTGGAATTTTGAATGGCTAGTTTGACTTTCGTTGGAATCAAAAGGATCGAGATGTGCGATAGAATTTAATATGGTGATATCTTGGAAATATTTTTTGGAGTATTGAGTTATACAATTTCGGATAAAGAGATTAAGGTGAGATATTCATAATTATTGTGATTTAATTGTGGATTATTTGTTGTTTATGTGAAATTGAATTTGAGATTTTGTATTGATATTATATTATGTAAGAAATAGTTGTAGTGTGTTGATATCATTATGAGAATTTAGTTCCTTTTGTTTTAGGATTAGTTATTTCTGTCAGTGTAATACGTGTGCAGTTTGGAATATAGTTGAAAGTAGCATTGCTGATAAAGTTGATTTTTTGTTCTTTTGGTTTCAGAACTCTTGCATCGGATTAGAATTGGTAAATCCCGTCTGTGTATTTTGTGAAAAGTGTTATCTAAGTTTGGAAGTAGTGTCTGACAAGGTTTTGGTTTCGTTTTTGGAATTCATAGTGTAATTGTGTTGTAGTTTCGATTCAACAGTTTCCTTGTGATTGCAAAATTAGCAGTAAAAAAGATATAATTTGTGAAAGATTGTATGTAAAAGTTATTTTCACTTATATCAACCTTGCCGTTGAGTACTAAGTTAAAGAAAGAGGAGTTGCGGATTATCGCTGAAGAGTTAGGGCTTTCCGTTCCTGATAATGCGAAAGTAATTCAGTTGAGAGAGATGATTGAGAAAAGTGAAGCGTTTAAAACACAAACTGAAGTAGTTCAGGGTCTAGTAGATCAAGTAATAGCCGATACTCAGGCAAAGCTAGAGCTAGAAAGGTTAAAATTGAGTCAAATAGAGAAAGAAATAGAGTTAGCAAAGGTTAAAAAAGAGTCATCAAATAATACACAAAATACTGAAATCATGGATTCGAATTCATCAAGTGTTGAATTAGAAAGCTTAATAAAAAGTATTAAAACTCTATCTATCCCTGTACCATGTAAATCGGAATCCTTTAATTTATTTTTCAGCTCTTTGGAAAAAGCATTCCAAAACAAAAATGTTTCGGAAAATTTGAAAGCAGAAATTCTGTTGAATATTTTGGGTGAAAAAGTCAGTCATCTGCTGGTTTACATTAATCAAGAAGATTTAAATGATTATAATAAAATTAAAACTTTAGTTTTAAAGGAATTTGAACCCACCCCTCAGGAATGTTTAAATAACTTTAAAAAAGCTCAAAAATCCCCGGCTGAGAGTTTTGTTCAATTTGCATCCAGATTAAGTGCATCTTTTAACTACTATTGTCAGTTGCGTAAAGTGAAGGATTTCCAATCTCTAAGCGAGCTTATAGTTTCTGATAGAATTTTTGAAACTCTTGATCGAGAATTAATGACTCATATTGCGGTAAAACAAGGTGAAAATTATTTTAAACCTCATGAACTCGGTCGAGAATGTGACATTTTCTTATCATCGAAAAGTAAATGTAAAAGTGAGATAAATAATAAAATCGTGGCAGGGGATACAAAAAGAATTTTGGGAAATAAATCGCCATTTCTAAATTGGCGTTCTGATAAATCCGTTTCTAAAGTGTTTGTGTCAGAAGTAAAAAATTCAAAGTGTGTTATGTGTAAGAATAGTGCTAATCATCCTCTTTATAACTGCCCCCGATTTAAGAGACTTTCTGCTAGGGAAAGAGTTGATGTAATGAAACGGAATGCTTTGTGTTTTCGTTGTTTGTTACCACATAAAATTCACGATTGTCGCTCTAATAGAAATTGTTTTTGTGGCAGATCTCATAATCGAATGCTCCATTTTCCGCGAGAGGAAAATAGTACTAATAATTCACTGTTTGAAAATATTTCTATTCGTCAACCAGTTTATGACGAGGAAGTAGCGCCAAACCAAACGTTAAAGGAAACGGCGGATAATGCTCAATCAAAGATAGTTGCTACGAGTTATCAAAAGAGCCAAAGTAAGAATGTCCTTCTTAGTACTGTTCGTGCCTTGGTTAGAAATAAATATTCAGAGTTTGTGGAGGTTAGATGTTTATTGGACGTAGGAAGTCAGTCTTGTTTATGTACGAAAGCTTGCGCAGAACGACTACAATTGAAGTTGGAAAAAATAAATACTATTGTTTCATGTGTGAATGACGCTACTATGGTGATTAATAATTCTGTAAAAACTACGGTTACAAACAAGGATAGGAGCTTTGAGCGAGAATTGTCGATGTTAGTAGTAAACAAAATTACTGATGTTACCCCGAACCAAGGTCATTGATTTCAATATGGAAGTATTAAGGTTTCCATCATTGGCTGATCCTAGTTTTAATATCCCAGGAAAGATAGACTTACTTTTAGGAGCTGAAGTATTTTATGAATTGTTGAGACCTGGACAATTTCGAGATTTGAATTCATCGTTGCTGTTTCAGAATACAGTTTTTTGGTTATGTTGCTAGTGGTAGTGTAGATGAGGTGAGGAAGAACAAAGTTCATTGTGGGTTGATTTTAGATTTTGATTTGAATTGTACTATGAGAAAATTCTGGGAAGTTGAAAATGTGGATAATGAGGTCACTAAGAGTCAGGAGGCCTTGTTGTGCGAAGAGCATTTTGTAAAAACCCATAGAAGGAATGAGGAGGGTCGATATGTGCTTACAATGCCTTTGAGGGAGGACCTGTCTTGCTTGGGACATTCAAAGGAAATTGCGGTAAAAAGACTTAACTCGTTGTGGAATCGTCTGACGAGGGATTCAGAGTATTTGTCGTTATATTCAGATTTTATGAGAGAATATGAGGAGTTGGGTCACATGGAGAAGGTTGATGAGACAACTGAACCATCTTCCTCTTATTATATACCACACCATGGAATCTTTCGTCCAGAGAAGCTGATGACTAAACTTCGTGTTGTTTTTAATGCATCGTCTCCTACAACTAACGACATTAGTCTAAATGACATTCTGATGAAAGGAGAAGTTATTGAGGACGTATTCCCCATCATTACTGGTTTTCGGCGACACAAATTTGCCTTTACCTCCGATATAGAGAAAATGTATCGACAAATGCTCATCGAATCAAACCAATGTGATCTTCTGAGAATTCTGTGGAAAACAAATTTTGACGATGAGCCTACCACGTATAAGTTGAAGACTATCACCTATGGGACGTCTTGTGCTCCCTTTCCTGCCATAAGAACTCTTAAACAATTGGCCATAGATGAGAATTCTAGATTTCCCTTGATGTCTGAAATTCTACTACATGACACATACATGGATGACATGATCAGTTGCTCTTCAACGTTAAAGGGTGCTCAGGAGTTACAATGCCAACTTATTGGAGCTATGCAGTCAGCGGGACTGAAATTACATAAGTAGCATACTAATTTTGAGAAGTCTGGGCCCTCAGAAGATGGTTATAAATTTGATAAAGAGGAGGGAACTAAAACGTTGGGAGTTCTATGGAACTCTCACGAAGATTGTTTTTCTTTCCGAGTAGATGTCCAACCGAAACAGTCGTATACTAAACGAGAAGTATTGTCAACTATTGCCAGAATATTCGACCCGCTTGACCTTCTGGGTCCGGTAATAGCTAAGGCCAAAATTATCATGCAAGAACTTTGGCGCATGAACATTGATTGGAGCGATTTTCTTCCTGAATCTGAATATCGAGAATGGCATCGGTTTCTAATTGCTCTCAGAGCCTTAAATGAAATTTCGATTAACAGAAGAGACTCCTTGACCAGCCAACGAGTGTAGAGCTTCATGGCTTTGCAGACGCGTCAGAGCGTCGTTATGGAGCAGTGGTGTACTGCAAATCAAGTGATGAACAAGGCAATACTGTGATTGAATTAGTTGCCAGTAAATCAAGAGCATCTCCGATTAAAAGCTTGACAATTCCCAGGTAAGAATTGAGTGCCGCAGTCTTGTTGTCAAAGCTTATGAAAAAGGTGATGACAGCAATCAAAACTACAGTGGCTAGTGTCTACTATTGGTCGGACTCGACTATTGTACTTTCGTGGCTGCAGAAGCAACCAATAGATTTAAAACAATTTGTCTAAAGCAGAGTAGCGACGATTCAAGAAATGACTAGAATTAACCAGTGGCATCATGTATCCTCGGAGCAAAATCCAGCTGACATCTTATCACGAGGAATAGACCCAAAAAAACTTATGACTTGTGACTTATGGTGGAAAGGACCAGAATTTCTTGATGATAATAGCTATCCTAATCAACCGATTCCTGCATCAGAAGCTGATGAAGAGTTTATAGCTGAAATTAAGAACAATTCTAAGAACTTTAAAATTTTTAATATTATTGAAGGACATTTAATTTATGAATTAATTCAGATTAGTAATAAATATATGTCTACTTTACGTGTTCTTAGTTACATTTTTAGATTTTGTGACAATGCTCGAAATCCACTTGGGCGTACTATATGTCCTCTTACCAGCAATGAGTTGAAAAAAGCTGAAAAGTTCTTAATTAAAGCATTGCAGCATCAAGAGTTTGCTGCCGATATTCAAAACTTGCAACTCAAAGGATTTGTTTCTCCAAACAGTAAGTTAAAAAGCCTCAACCTGGTTTTGGATGCTGATGGTATTTTGAGGGTTGGAGGTCGACTAGAAAATTCAAATTTAAGTTTTGCATCAAAACACCCAGCTATCTTGCCAAAAGGTAATAAACTTACTATGATAATTTTAGAATATTATCACAAGAAGCATTTGCATGTCGGGACTTCAAATTTACTATGTATTGTTCGAGAAAAGTTTTGGCCCCCTAAATGGTCGTACAATGTGTCGTAAGGTAATTCACCAATATATCCCATGTTTCAAATCAAAATCCATTGTGTCTAGTCAATTAATGGGCAGTTTACCTAGGGACCGAGTTTTAGCTGATTTTCCTTTCAATTGTACTGGTGTAGACCTTTGTGGTCCATTCATGATTAAATATAATCATCAACGAAAAAGTACATTACATAAGGTGTTTGTATGTATATTTGTGTGTTTCATATCAAAGGCTACCCATTTCGAGATTTTGTCAGACTTGACATCTGAGTGTTCTATAGCTTCGTTAAAAAGATTCATTTCCCGGAGAGGCAAATGTGCAAAATTATACTCTGACAATGCAACAAATTTTAAGGGAGCCAATAACCTAATTAAAAAGTTTCTTGAATTGGTGAAAAATCCCGATGAAATTCTGGTTAATTATTTGGCTGTAGAAGGAATAGATTGGAAATTCAACCCTCCAAGAGCATCTCATTTTGGTGGGCTTTGGGAGGCTGCTGTCAAATCATTCAAATTTCATTTTGTTAGAGTTTCGAGGGGAGCTAATTTAACATTTGAGGAATTCCTAACATTAACAATCCAAATCGAGTCAATTTTGAATTCGCGCCCACTCTATCCATTATCAGCCGATGCAGATGATTTTGGAGTTCTAACACCTGCTTATTTCCTGATCAATAGACCGATGAATTCAATTATAGAACCTGATTTAACTAGTTTTAAAGAACATCAACTAAAAAAATGGCAACGAGTTACGAAATTAGTTCAGCAAATTTGGAAAAAATGGCACCGGAGTTACCTGAAAGAATTACAGCAAAGAAACAAATGGGTATTCGAGAAAGATAATGTTCAGGTAGGAGATCTAGTGTTGCTGGTAGAAGACAACTTGCCTACTTATAAGTGGGCTCTGGGTAGAATTAAAGAAATCTATTGTGGGGGAGATAAAAAAATTAGAGTGGTTCAGGTTAAGACCCAATTTGGCACGTTTAAAAGAGCAGTGAGTAGGGTATGTGTATTGCCCATGCCGAAATGAATAATGTAAAAACATTGGAGAAAGGTGGGGATTGCTGTTCAAATAATTTTATTCATTTCTTAAAAATTTTATTTGTAATATTATGTATTTGGTTGAATGTTTGAAACATGTCAACGGGGGGATAATGTTCACGCGCGTTTCTCCATTTCGCTCAATCTCGTGACTCAATGCAATTACGTGTCACGAGCTGTATATATATTTATTACTGTGTTCTATCAATTTCTAATTGTTTTAATAAAAGATGGTTGTTTTTTAAATTGGAGGGATTTTGTTTGAGGAGTATTATTTTAGAGATCCTTAACCCAAGGAATGTGTTATGAGGAGTATTAATATAGTCCGTCGATGTGTTGAGTGAAGAAATAACATTTTGAAATAACAAATATTCTAAAGATAAAATTTTGAGGATTTTCAATTTGTCAAAACATGTTCTTCTTTTGAAGCTCCATATTAAATATCTTATTTGTTATTAAAATCATTGATTCATACTTTAGCCCTAGCATAAGTTCACACGCATTGCAATTTTTATCTGAAATTTTAATTTTTGAACTTGCCAAAATTTTAAAGATAACTTGGGCAAGATTTCATCTGGTTTGAACCAAAACTGTAGATTCACTCATTTTCTTGATTGCTCTGTTTAAATTTCGAATTATAAAATGCTTGGAAAAGACTTGTCTTTATTTCTGCTGTGACTCTAGCAAATGCGAATTCAACAAACATAAACTCACAGTTCCGTCATATGATGCAGCTGGTTGTCTAATACTCCTGCGTAGCTCTTACTGGTCGTGGTCTCAGTGGTCTAGGGTAAGGGGTTGGTCGACTAGGTTGGGAGTTTGAAACATTGTCATCCTAAAAAAAGTAATATGGCATTAATACAAAAATTGATTTATCACTTAACAAAGTACTACTCGCATTAAACTGCATAAAACAGGAAAGAATATATATAGAAAGGATTTTTAATTACCATTAGAGAATAACGAATATTCAATGGAAAGTAATGTAAATGAATGCTGGTGCATTTCAAATAGTTGGCACTTTTTGCCCTGATAAAGATTTTTCCTTTTATAATTTATCTGCACAGGGCAACGATTTCTCGAAATTAAGAACACAAAGTGCAAATAATACATTGAAAAGTCTTTTCATCACTCTCAATAAGGCATTTCCTTCGTATCCCAATCCTCAGTGTATTTCAGTTTTGTTTATTTTCCTGAACCCTGCCATGTAATTTGAATATTATTGAATCTTTATTTCTATTGTGTTTTCTTTTTCTGGGGGCCTTCTTCGAATGTGATCTCAAGAAGTCAACTTTTTATCTCGAAAACATATAGCGTAGCGCATAGACATATCCTTGCGCTTATGTTTAATAGTATATCTAAGTTCGAACTGCAAATTTCACATCCTTCGTTGTAGTTCTCTCCAGAAACGCAACCAATCTCTGGTCAAAGATAATATCTGCTTGATCAGTTCTATATCTTCGTCGCTTAATTCGGGTGCTTCCAGCTGGGATAGGCCTCTTTTTTTTTTCAAATGCTGTGGATGATGGATTCCATATAAATTGCGCCATTCTCTCAGAAATAATTCCATGCTTGTAGTTGTTGGTCCTGGGTCACTTTGTGGAAGAAATGTGTAATTTCTATAAATCTGGAACATTTGAGGTATATCCAAAAAAAATACTTTAAGAAAATAATTTTTTAAAATGCAAAATATTGATTGAGTAGCATTTCATTTTTTAACTTCTGATTTATGTTTAAGCTTTAAAGTGATAATGATTACTCAAATTTATTTTCCTTGGCATTTTCTACTATATCCAAGTATTTAGGTACATTTAAACCTATTAAATTTTTTTCAAAGCGAAATTTAAAATTATTTTACACCGTTATCGTCCCTATCCTCTGAATGGCTGCCTGTCTCTGTGCAAAAAAGGATATCTGTTTTATTAAATCGGGTGCATCAAATTCGGAAAGGCTTCTTTCGACATGGAATTCTGGATAAGAGCGGTCACCTAAAAACTGCGCCATTACTCTCCTACATAGGGCCTTCCTAATTACAGGTGCTCCTCGGTGTTTCTACTGAAGAAATAAGTAATTTTAATAAATCTGGAAGATTTGAAAATGATACAAATAAATGTTATTTATTGTGAAACTGATAAAAATTTTAACTGAAAAAAAATCATTAATTTATTTATTCACTGGAAGTTGCTCTTCAGCTTAACATTAATCATGATTATTAAAATTGTGGAATTTTATTGTATCTCTAAATATTTAGGTATATTTAACCCTATTAATTTTTATTTTCAAATCTGTAATTCAAAATTATTGCTTTATGTAACAAAAAATTCAAGAATCCTTCCTTCCAACATCCTACCATTTTGCGAGAGTCGAATTGCTCCTGTATGACTCGGAGTTTGAAACGGTTCGTGGCAAAATTCTTGATGTTTTAATATCCCTCCCTGGGATATGCCACAATTTCCTTACTTGAATCCTTTCATTGGATTGAAAAAAAGTTTCAATCGCACCTGCTGTTTTCCAGCAGATTTTTTTTCTACTATAGCTATTGATATTCTTCTTTGGATCCAGTTTTTATGGATGGCTCGAAAATGGTTGGTTATATCGGATGTGGCATAATATTTCCATCTGGTGCATTGAGCCTCAGACTTCACAATTGGTGCTCTGTTTTCACTGCTCAGTTGGTGGCGATCTTCTGTGCTCTCCAGAAAATTTCACCCACTGCTCAGCGTAAATTCATTATCTACACCCATAGCAAGAGTATAGTTTGGAGACACTTTCAAATTACCACAACCAGATGCATCCGATTGCTATTAAAATTTTGTTTACTTTGCGGCTGCTGCAGAATGATGGATTTCAAATAATTTGCTGTTGGGTTCCGAGTCATGTCAACATATTAGGGAATGAAAAGGCAGATTTGGCTGCAAAATATGCATCTATCCTTTTGAACAGAAATATCTCCTTTTATGATATTAAAAAGTTTCTTGATTACTTTTCATCTATATGGCACTAATCACGTGATCTGCTGATTGGAAATAAACTACATTCTGTTAAAACGGACGTTGTTTTGTGTCCTGTTCATTCTATATGTGAGATTGATATTAAATTGACTCGACTCCGTATAGGGCATACGCGATTTACTTATAAACATCTAATATTTGGAAATAGTTGACAAATTTCTATTACTGTTCATATTTTATTTGAATGTCCTGTTATTAACTCTTATTGTAAATTTTTTAACCCCAGCTTTAACTTTTTTTACCCCAGCTTAACATGATCTGGTTGGCAAAAAATACCCCCCAAATATTTTTAATATCTTAAAAACTTTTTGGGTTTTTTACTTGTATTGAGCATCTTTTTGTCTTTCGTTTTTTTTACTCATTTGAAAGAAAATCTTCATCATTGTATTGAATTTTCATGAATTAGTTTTAAATTTTAAGATTCTAAATAAATTTTGTTTTGTCAGTTTTATGTGAATTTATCTTTATACAACTGAACTTGTATTCTAATAAAGGAATGTCTTAGAAAACTTTTTACGATTTTACCGTTGGATTGGTACAGTAAAACCAAATATGGCTGTTGTGCCAGAAAACACACACACAAAATCAAGAAATTAAGTGAAAGGGTTAATCTTGGGCTTGGCGTTGAAGTTCAAGGTTTTTTCACTAAATTTTTTTTCTCAGTTTTCTTCCCAATGAGTCTGCTTAGGTCAAATGCAGAATAAATTTTTGAGATAATTAATGTGGCATATAGCATGGTCTGCGGTAGAAAGCTTTTTAAAACATTTTTTTCTGTGTCATAAAGGAGAAACTACATTGTACAGTGCAGTAATATTTTTCGTTTTCGTTCTCATGTTTCTCGATTGCGCTGATCTTGTAAAATTCCAATTGAGACCATAGGAAAAATATTCATCGTATTGGCATTAGTTTAGAGAAATTCGTGTGTTTATTACAGAGATCGATTTCATATTACTTTCATTATTTTGGAGACATTAACCTATTGATGACACAGGAAAACATACTAAAAAAGTACTTCGCTGCAAAGAATATTTGTTACAATTTTTACTTTATAAAGAACAAACGGAAAACAAATATATTTGGAATAGTTTTCTAAATTTGCACTAATTTTACCAAAGCACTTAACATAGGATATTTTTGATTTGATTGCACCAGTTCTTCGATTTTTTTTCTTGAAATTTTATAGCAGCAGATTTCAATTAAAAAAATTTCAAATCTTCGAGAGGCACCTATTTAGTTCAATTTATTATGTAATTTATTAGTATTTGCACCATGAACTTTATAGCTTTGTCCATGAGTGTTTTGTGTTGCTTGAATGCCGCCATTCTTCGTGATTTTGTGAAAATGTTTCTTATTAAGTTTAAGTTATTATCTCTGAGCTCTGGTCAATCGAATCTGTCAAGGTTTCTTTCGATCTCAAAGTACATACATTCTTTTTCTCCTGAAAATTGCCCCACAACGCGTTTGTATAATACCTCCATGCATAATAAGTCATGCAGTCATTCTAAAGATCATAGATTTCATATTGTTTTATGTTTTAAAGACATCGAGGTATTTTCTTCCGTTGGCACAGGAAAATTTATTTAAGGAGTGCTTGATAGCAAAGAATGCAATTTGTTCCAATTCAAACTTGAAAAATAGAAAAGAACGTTTTTTATTTTACTTTCAAACGTTACTCTCGATAGCAATGGCTCGTTCTTTTTGAAGGGAAATATGAGATGATATTCTAATGTTGCCCCAAATTTGCCAGAGCTCTTGACGCCGAATCATTTTTATTCAAATGAATAGATCTAAATTCTCCTGAATATAAAAACAGATTTGAAATTTTATTATGAACTTGCCCCAATTCTTTGATTTTGATGTAAAAAATTCTTAGCAGCAGATTTCTGTAAAAAATTTCAAAATTAGGCGAGAGCACCTCATTAATTTACGAGAAATTGCACTATAAATTTTATATCTTTGTCCACTACCGTTTTTCTATATTCAAAAACCGCCAGTCTTTGTGCTTGTGCGAATATGTTTCGTATTAATTCTCGGTTATTATCACTGAGCTCTGCGCAGTCACATCTGTCAAGGTTCCTTTCTATCTCAAAGTCCGGATAATCTCTCTCTCCTAAAAATTGCCCCACAACTCGTTTATATAATGCCTCGGATATTCGTGGTGCTATGCAATTTCCGCTGTTTACGTCGAGACACAGAGTATTGAGATCGCTAATGATATCGTTAATTATATTACTGTGCAGTTCCTCAAGTGGCAGTGGCCAAGTTCGTCGCCTCCTGTGTATGAAATGATTAATTAGCCCAGGAATCTGAGGTCTCGTATGTGGATTTGCAAACTCGACTGACAGCTGTAATTCTTGGACTTGTGGCTCCTCATAGGTACACATTCAAGTATAATGTGCGTCTCGAAACTGAGATAAACTAGTTATTGCGTCTACCTAACACATTCCCTTCCCCCCTAAATCTGCTGTTTTCTTTCTTCTCTCTACAACAAGTGATGGAGCTCTCCATGAGAAGTATGAGTCTTGCTCTGTTTCTCTTGCTTATTATGGATGGCTACAAACTCCACGTGTTGGTCCATCAGATTAGTGGTAAATTTTGGTTAGTGTATCAATATACTGGCAACTCAAGCACTTGACTGAGCTGTTCAGGGGGCTCAAACGAAGATGTCACTTCTTGGTCTTGACGTTAATGAGTGTGACAGGTTTCGATTAGTACCCTGATAAAAGCCAAGGTATGATGCTCCCCCATGTTTCAGTTACCATCGTTTACAGCTTTTTCGAAAGTCTTGCACTTCATTATCTCTGCTGCTTGATGATACCACATATTCATCTTTTTCCATTTTTAAAGTTTTTACTATGTATTGGAATCTAGATTACATTTTGTTTTATTTCCTTCAATGACTGTTTAAAAATGATACAATTTTACCTGTTGTTTGGAGAAGTATGGTCAACATCATGGCTCTTGGGCCGACAGAACCTCACAAAACTAAACAATTTCAATGAAGAAAGCAATTTCAATTGTTCAACTGCATTACATTCGTAGAAAATACGGGAATCCGTATTTATGCTGAGGCGAATATATACATTTTTATTTTAAAAATAATGGCTTCCTAATGGAAAGTATATAGAAAAATTTTGGGATATCTTTCGTTATCCCGCGAGCATGAGTGTATATTCAGATATAATTTTACTCTAGACAAGAAAAAAAGTTTTCTTGATGGAAAGCATACAATAAAGCGATTGACGAAGTGGGATGCACATATGTACTCAAATCTTTTGTCTTAAAGTTCTCTACAGCAGGATTAAGAAGGTTTGTTGATTCTCACTTTGAAGAGTATAAGAGGTATTATGTCACTTATAAACTATTTCCTTAAGAATATTTTTATTTTTTAGAGAAGAATACTTTTTCATCGGAGAGTTGTAAGAATAAATATTGGGGAATTTCAAATCTATCCTTTTTTATAACGATTTTTCCTTCTACAATTTCAAATCTCGGAAAAGCTTGTCTAATATGCAGTGTGACCACCATTCACTGCTATTCAGCTTCATATTCAGATTAAGCTTTCATATTGTTCATGAGGGTGTCAATAAATGTTTGGGCAACAAAGCTCATTCTTCCAAAAGAGCTATTAACTCTTGAAAGGAGGGTTGCGCTTGTAATGGCTCTTCCAAGACCATCCCAAACATGTTCAGTTGGATTGAGATATGGAGACCTCGAGGTTTAGTTCGTAAGTCGAATATCTTGTTAAAGAAAATCAACGGTCTGGGCTCTGGGTGGACGCGTGTTATTGTCCATAAACATGAAGTCTGGTAGTAAAGCCCCCCGGAACAACCTTGCATAGACTTCAAGGATCTTATCGATAGCTATATGCACTGTCAGTACCCGCATCAAAGACATGCAGTGGTGTACGAATGCCCAACATTATGTAACCTCAGACAAAGATTTCCTCCAAATCTGTCGATTTCTTTTACATAGGTGGGATGATAGTGAGCTTCTCATTCTCTCCAGTTGAAGATTCGACGACTGTCACTCTGTAGTAAATCTAGATTCATCACTGAAAAGAACACAGCCACAATCTTGCTGTGTCCACGACTGATGTGCTCAGCACCACAACAATCAGACTTTTCTGTTGGATGCAGTCAAAGAGTCTCAACTGATCACCGGACATAAAAGACCCTCTCTGTTAGACGTCTGTATACTGTTTGTCTGGATTTTTTCCTTCCGGACACAGCAGCAAGGTCAAGAGCAAGTCGAGGAGCCATTGTCAGTATATGCCATCTTGCGTTCAATGCCAAATGGCGATCCTGTGCAGACGTCATTGCTCTGTAAGGGTAATACCAATACAAAACATTTTTTTTCCTCAACAAAAGTTAATATGTTACCAGTCCATCACAACATGTAAAACATAATTTGTTTAAATTTTACCTGTAGTCATTTAGAATAACTTTGATAAATAATTTTGTGACCTAAATTTTGGACATGAGTATTTCGATCGCCTTTGTCATATGATAAGGCAATTCCTTCGTATCCAATTTTGAGTATATTTCAGTTGTCTTTCTTTCTCTGAACCCTTCCATATAATTAGAATGTTATTGAATCTCTATTTCTAATGTGTTTTCTTTTTCTAGGGACCTTTTTCGAATGTGACCTCAAGAAGTTAACTCTTTTATCTCAAAAACATATGGCGCAGCGCATAGACATATCCTTGCGCTTATGTTTAATAGTATATCTATGTTCGAACAGCAAATTTCACATCCTTCGTCGTAATTCTCTCCAGAAAGGCAACAAATCTTTGGTCAAAGATAATATCTGTTTGATCAGTTCTGTATCTTTGTCGCTTAATTCGGATGCTTTCAGCTGTTATAGGCCTCTTTTTCCAATGCCGCGGGGGAGGGGCCCCATAGAAATTGCGCCATTATTTCCGAAATAATTCAGAAATGAGTAATTTCTATAAATTTGGAAGATTTGTGGTATATACAAAAAAAAAGTCTTAAACTAATAATTTAAAAATGCTACTCAAGTATTGATTGAGTAGCATTTCATTTCTTAACTCGTTTTGATTTATGCTTCAGCTTTAAAATGATCATGATTACTGAAAGTTATTTTTCTTGGTATTTTCTACTACATTCAAACATTTGTGTACTATTAAACCTATTAAATTCTTTTCAAGGCTAAATTTAAAATTATTTTGCTATGTATAAAACATGACAGAATTATTCAGGAAATTCAAATGCAATTTTTAAGCTTATTTGTGATTCAGTTTATTATTTTTATGGCGAATTTTATTCTTTTCCCGTTTATTTCGAATAAACGCCTATGAAAGCAATGTGGTTTTCATAAGAAATTTTTCGAAACGCCGAAATTCATTTTCTTAGATCTATCTCAGGAGTATATATTATTTAGGTGTGATGGACTTTGCGTCCCCGAATTACCCACTGTCTGACCTCCTTTCAGTGTATTCTACACTCAGTTTTCTGCTTTAGGTTCTTTTTTTCTTCCCTCGACAGCAAATGGTGATGTTCTCCATAAAAATTGTTGCCACCCAGATTCTTTCCTGCTTCTCATGTACAGTAAAAAACTCCACTTATTTTCCATGTGGAGCAACCCATTAGTTTGGCTGTGTATTTAAGTTTCCAGTATCTCAATCGGCCAGTATCCCAGGCACTTCACTGGCTTCTTCAGGGAAATGAAGCAAAGGGATCACTTCTTGGGCTTGTCGTTGTGGTCATCCTAGTGTACCCGGTGTTTCGATTAGCAGCAAGGTAAGTACCGAGACTGGGGAAATCCTGAACCGGTGACTGCCATCACTTGTTGGGATCAAAGATTGGTGGCGTCAGTTACAAAGTGGTTTTCAGAAATTCATGTACTTAATGTAGATATAATATATTGCATATGACATATATTATTTTACAGAGTACGAGGCATTTTGTTCACACAAACAGATATACTAAAACGCTCTTGATGGCGAGGAATACTAATTGTTGTAATTTAGACATAACCAGAGCTCTGGACGCAAGATCTTTTTGTTTTCATTTGGTAGAACGATAAAATTTTCTGAATTTAAAAATGTATTTTGAAGCTCGCTATAAAATTGTACCTGTCTTGTAACTTATTACAAAATATTTTAAACATCAGACCAATAAAATTCTTAATATTTTGGACAGCACCACGTTATTTCAAACTATTTAATTTAATAAAGTTTTAACATAAATATGTCTTTGTTAATTACTGTTTTACGGCTTTCGAACCCCTCCCGCCTTTGTGTCTGTACAAAAATGTATTTCATTAATTCAATATTAGTTTAAGTGAACTCTGGTGAATTGTATATGTCAATATATCTCTCGCTCTCAAACACCAGATAATTTCTCTCTTCTAAAAAGTATCCCACAACAGTTTGTATAAATCCCCCGATATTCGCAGATTCTATACGATTTTTGTTGCTTAGACAGAGCTAGAGAGTATAGAAGTCGTTAATAATTCCCTTAATTAGGTTCACGTCGATTTCGTCGCGCAGCGGGGGTTAATTTTATCCTCTAAAATTCTTAAAATGCTTTATTGTTCCGGTAGCGTGTGGTCTCATCACACGTAAATTCAGAATTTGTACTAGCAGCTATAATTGTGATGCCTGGGATTGTGGCCTCTCAAATGCATAATTTCGAGTGTATCGGGTGGCACGACGCCGAAGTAAACTTATGATATTGTCTTACTTACGCAGTCGACCATAGCAAATCCTATCAATACTGCTGCGTTCAGTGGTGGCGGGGTATTCAGCTGTATGCAAGAAGTGTCTTACTTCCAAATTCTCCCTTCAGTGTGCTAATTTCTTTCCTTCCACGACGGTAAGCGAGGGAGCACTCTGAGAAGCCTTCACTGTTCTGTTTGCCTCTTGCTTTTCAAAGACAGCTAAAAACCTGCCTTGTTGTCCCATTAGACGTGTGATGCATTATAGTACCCCATGTATCAATGACCAGGGATTACAGATTTTCTTCGAAAGTTTGACAATTTATTATCTTTATTGCTTAATAAGTTACTTCCTTCCTAACTCTTCCATTTTTTTTAAACTCATAAAATTTTATCCACTTATTCCAATCTTGATAAAATTTTAATTTCTTCTCATAATCGATATCTCTTTTAAAAAGACAGTTTTACCTATTATTTAGAGCAACATAGCTGTTGCGCCAGAAAATCACAAACATAAATTTAGTTACATTAACGTCCCCAATCTGGAGTGTATTTCAGTTTTGTATCTTTCTCTAAATTTCCCATGTAGTTTGAATATCACGAAATCTTTATTGCTTTTTTTTCTTTTCTATTTTTTTTCGAATGTCATAGCAGGAATTTAACTGTTTATCGCAAAATCTTATGGCGGTTATTAGAAAGATTATGATTTATTCTTATGAGAACTTGAACCGTAAATCTCACATCCTTTTACGTCACAGTTATAGACCTTATTCTCTGAAGCGCTGTCTGTGTGCACAAATTAATATCTGTTTTATTAAATCTGGTGCATCAAATTCGGGCAGGCTTCTTTCGTCATGGAATTCTGGATATGAGCGGTTCCCTAAAAACTGCACCATTACCCTACTATATAGGGCCTTCTTAAGTACAATTGCTCCTCGGCCTTTCTGCGGAAGAAATAAGTAATTTTAATAAATCTGGAAGATTTGAAAATGATACAAATAAATGTTATTTATTGTGAAACTAATTAAAAAAATTTTCACTGCAAAAACAGGCATCCATTTCTTAATTCACTGAAGTTGTAATTCAGCTTAAAATTGATCATGATTATTAAAATTCTGGAATTTTATTGTATTTCTAAATATTTAGGTACATTTAACCCTATTAATTTTTATTTTCAAATCCTTAATTCAAAATTATTGCTTTATGTAACAAAAAATTCAAGAATCCTTCCTTCCAACATCCTACCATTTTATGAGAGTCGAATTGCTCCTGTATGACTCGGAGTTTGAAACGGTTCGTGGTAAAATTCTTGATGTTTTAACATCCCTCCCTGGGATATGCCGCAATTTTCTTACTTGGATCCTTTTGTTGGATTGAAAAAAGTTTCAATTGCACTTGCTCTTTTCCAAGATTTTTTCTACTATCGCTACTGATATTCTTCTTTATATCCAGTTTTTATGGATGGCTCGAAATTGGTTGATTATATCGGATGTGGCATAATATTACCATCTGGTACACTGAACTGCAGTCTTCACAATTGTTGCTCTGTTTTCACTGCTCCCCTAAGGGTCTCACCTATGATAAGTGAGTACGGGTGTCCCAATCCCGAGGTACCCAGGGATCTTTACTCGTTTTCAGTTTATTCTCCCCTCCACCTTTTGTACTACGATTTATCTCGACTGTAGCTTAAAGGCACTAGTCGTAGTACTATGATTTACCTCAACTGTAGCTTAAAGGCGGGTGACGTAGTAATACGATTTAAGTCAAAACTTTTTTATGATTACACAAAATATCGCCCACTCTAGGACGAAAAACGAGGAGCTGCGGTTGCCGCGTTACCTAGCATACTTTGGTCAAGACATGCCGCCTTTAATATGTTAATAACTGATACTATTATAAGATCTGCAGATGCTTTTGTTTGAAAATCACAATCGGGAACAATCAAATGTAGGAAACCGTGGTGGAACAAAGACTGTACAAATGAACGAAAAGATATTCAAAAGGCCTGAAAAGTTTTTAGATGGCATTCAATAACTTTTTTGATTCTTTCTTAAATATCCAAATCTAAAGCGGGATGAGTTAAGCATAAAAAAAAAGGAATATTGGATTAAATTTATGTGAAGCATTAATTCTGTTCCACCTTTCAAATGTATTTGGATCAGTGTTCGAAAAAATGCTGTATATATCCTTATTCCATTCCTTGCCGAAAGAAGAATGGGGACGAGTTTCAAATGTACTTCCAGTGTTTAGGAAATGGCTTGTATTATTGCAGAAGATTTATCCTCTTTATGTTCAGCGAGTAATTACACGGAACATTTTCTTATGCAAAAAATACCTAACCTTAGGGGCACACCTGCATCAGGCGTGACTGGTTTTATGACTACAAGGTACCCCAGTCATCTGGTCTGCCAAATTCTCCTTCCTGTGAGTCTTTTGATGGAAACCTTTTTGTTAAGTTTTAATTTGTTCATTGTTCAATTTCCAAATGTACAAACTGCAAGATCTCGTGTTTAATAACCTCCACTTCAAAAATAATACCCTTTCGACGTCGCATCTACTTTAGGTGAGTACGGGTGTCCCAACCCCGAGGTTCTCATGTATCTATATTCTTTTAGCTCTCCCCTCAGTTTTATGCTTTGTTTTTTTCCCTTCTCTCGATGGGAATTGAGGGAGCTCTTCAAGAGAAGCTGTCACTGCTCTTTTTGCTTCATGCGTCTCATGGAGAGTCACGTGATGGTCGCGTGTGATGACTCATTATACGGGTAGTGTACTGTGTTTTACAGCTGTAGTCTAATCTAAAAATTGAACGAAAGTGCCATTCTCTGGAACTTCACATTAAAGAAGGTCAACATTCCTGGAGGTGACTCTGACCAGCATTAAAGCAAATGCTGAAGCTTGAAGAATCCAGAACCAGCTATTGCCTTACGTTGTGCTCTGTGTTGGAATACGAATTGTTTTCTTTTGCATGCCTCACTCTGATAAGGGTCAATTCAGAGGGCAAGTAACTTTCTTTTATGTTCAGACATACGATACATTCTTTGTTATAAGGCGTATGTTCCAAAAATGCATTTCCCCTCAGGGGCTCATCTTCTTTAGGTGAGCACGGGTGATCCAATCCCAAGTTACCCAGATATCTTCACGTTTACTCTACCCTTCACTTTCTATTTTTTACTTTTATCTCTCTTTCCTTCGAGGGTAGGCGAGGGAGCTCTCCGTGAGAGGCTATCGCCGCCTTGTTTGATTCCTGCATCTCTTGGTCTACAAAATACCCCCAGGTGTTGGTCGTGCTTGGTGAGCCATTAGACAGGTGGTGCACTTTGGTCCCCTGTGTATCAATCGGCTGGTCGCTTGCCACCTAAGTGGTTGGTTTGTTCGGGATCAAGCGAAGGGGTAACTCTTTGGGCTTGGTGTTAAGGGTGGTCGCTGACCCCAGGGCTAACTCTGACCGTATGAGTTCCGGCTAGCATTAAGGTGGATGCCGAGGCAGGAAAAGACCAGGCCTTCCCTTGGGCCTGAATTTTGTTTATATCATATGGGGGGGAGGCTGATAAATATTCTGCCTTCTGTAGGCGACAGAAAGCTATCAATTTTATTCCTAGTCAGAAAAACTTTGATACATATAGTAAAAGGAGTATCGGAAAACAATGAATCGTTTAACTCAGTTTCTTTTTTCCTCGTTCAAAAAACTATATCAACACTGATTGGTGAAGACTCATATATTCGCAAAATGAGTTCTGGCTACTTGCTCGTCGAAGTTGTTTCTAAGAATCAAGCCCTACAAATCATTAAAGCACTAGCAGCTATTCCTATCGCTATTCAACCTCGTGTGTCCCTAAATTATTCCAAGGGCATTATTACTTGTGTGGGAACTCCTTAATGTACCGCTAGAGGAAATAACACATGAATTACGGGGCCAAGGAGTAACGCATGTACGCCGTATTACAATTCGGTGGGATGGACAACTCCTGACAAAAAACATCTTATTTTAACGTTTCACTCTCCTAAATTGCCTGAAATTATCTATGCTGGGTACATAAAATTACCAGTTTGGCATTATATTCCAAATACCCTCAGGTGTATTCAAAATCAGCGTTTCGACCATTCAAAAGCTAATTGCCGCGGGACTCTTACATGCGCCCGCTGCTACGGTTAAAAAGGCTACGAGAGCCAGCAATGTATCATACAGGAAAAGTGCATAAATTGCGATGGCGCACACTCATCATTTTCAAGAGCTAGTAAGAGGTGGGCTCTGGAGATTGTGGAGGACTCAAATTGCGTTAAGCATAAAACACAAATGAAACCACAAGACAAACCATTGGATTCAGACACTGAAGAATGTACAGCTGAAGCACCTGAAATTTCAAAAGTAGAAACAAATAAACAAAAGACTTCTACAAATAAAGCTTTGAAATTGAAGCTTGCAACAAAAGATCTCCCTGCAAAACTAAACATCAGTATCCAAAAATTCCATCGCTTTAGGGCTAGTGATGAAAGTTATTGTCCATAAGGATCTGGTGTCCATCTTTTGTGGCTCCAGCCATAGCCCAGATATTAAATTTCATCCATCAGATAATGAATCAGAACTGGAAATGAGTTGCGAAGACTTGGCAATTCCAACAAATGATTCAGTTCATTCCCCTTCCAAAAACATCACTGAACGAATACTCTCATCTCTTGGAATTGTCGTGGCATTCGGTCCAAACCATGAAATCAAGTGTATTTTTGACAACTTTCATCCCGTTTGTTTTAGTGTACAAGAAACTTTCATGACACCCAGCATTCCATTAAAATTGCGCGGTTATACCACAGTATGTTGGGGAGTTCACAAACTCGTGGACGGCAGATCGAGCAGTTCATTATTAACTGCCAATGTGTGCTCAATAAAAACGAGAAGACTTATTTCTATGAGCTCACACATAGCTTCCATTGTCTTGATTTAGACATATGTTCTCCCGAATAGCTACCGTTGTTGAGTTTGACAGTTGGAAATGATCTGCACAATAGCGATCACTTCCCCTTAATAATCACCTATGCTAATGGCGGTGGTACAACTATTTGCCCTCAGCGTTTTCAATTCCAACGAATAAATTGGACTACATTTTCCCAACTTGCTGTTATCAATGAAACTCAGATCAATAATGTAGATATATCGGATGCCGTACAAGATGTCGTTGATACAATTATGAAAGCCGCTGATGTCACCATTCCAAAAGCCACTTCACGTCTAAGAAAATTTCGTAAACCTTGGTGGAACGAAGTCTGTCGCTACAGTTACAAGAACCAAAAGATACTTTGGAACAAATTTAGACGGTACCCAACGTCGGAGAATTTAGTCATTTTTAAAAGTGCACTTGTCCTATGCAACTTCGTAGTGAGAGGAAATCTTGGATTAATTTTATCATCTAACACATCCTATATTTCTAGTACACTTTTGTGGAAAAAGGTGGATTGCAGCTAATGGAATTTATAGAGATTATTCCTTCTCTATTTTCCCCTCAGGGGTTCACCTACTATAAGTGAGTACGGGTGTCCCAAACCCGAGGTACTCAGGCATCTTTACTCCCTTTTATTTTATTCTCCTCACCATCTTCTGCTGTTTGCTTGATCCTTCCATCCCTCGAGAGTAGACTAGGGAGCTCAACACGAGAAGCTGTCACTGCTCTGTTTGCTTCCTGCTTCTCATAGACAGCAAATACACCCCCCCGTGTTTGCCGTGCGTGGTGATTCATTAGACGGGTGGGGCACTGTGATCCCCGGCGTATCAATGAGCTGGTTTCTGGCCACCTGAGTAGTTAGTTTGCTAGGGATCAAGCGAAGGGGTTACTCCTTAGGCTTCGAGTTAAGGGTGGTGATTGTCCCCTGGGGTAACTCCCAGCGTATAGGTACCAATTAGCACTAGGGTAAGTGCCGAGGTTGGCAAAGTCCAGAGCCGGTGGCTGCCTTCCTTTGTTTGGCTCCGTGGGGGGGGGGGTGCCGTCGGACCCAAATCTCGTTTAATGTCGTATGACTCCGCACAATAATTGTCCCTTTAGTGGGCAACGTATTCCTCAAACTGTGAATTATGATAACCATTTCGATCGGTTTTATATAGTTAAACGTATTTCAGATAAAGACGAGACTTTTCAAACAGTATCTCCATTCCTGTTACAAACGGCCATCAATTCTACAATTTGTGAACCAAATTCAATCCAAAAGATGCGATCAGGCGACTTACTTGTAGAAGTAAACTCTTGTAAACAACCTCGGCAATTACAAAAAACAAAATCTTTAGCAACTGTACCATTTCGGGTTACCCCTCACCTGTCATTAAATACTTCAAAGGGTGTCATAAATTGTGGTGAGATATTAAATCTCCCAGTAGATTTAATTACTAAGGAGTTAAAATCCCAAGGTGTTACCCATGTCCACCGAATTACAATAAGTTGAGACGGAGAAACAATTGAATCTAAGCATCATATTCTCACGTTTATGTCACCTAAATTACCAGATCACAGGAGTGTTCTGAACTGGAAAAGTGTGTTTACTTCAGAGATGATTATACGTCCTTTTCCTGCTCGTGCCCTCAATGGCAACTTGAAAAAGAAAAAAACAGCAGTTAAAATGAAAGAAGAAAGATCATACCCTGAATCCCAAAAGAAAGTTCTTTCTCAGACACCTTCACCTGGTATTAGTTACGCCTCCGTTGTCCGGAAGAATTTTTGTGAAAACTGTAAATGTCAAAATTGTACTAATAAGAAACCTTTACCATCTCCTAAGTCTTCATCCGATTCTGATAGTGATAAATCTATAACTAATGATATGAAACTGAGAAGTAAGAATCAATTAAACGAAAACCATCAAAAGCAGATAAATCGTTGAAACTTAAACTTGCAAAACGTGGAATCGCGTAAAAAAACCTCTCAGCAAAATTTAAGAAAACTGCTTCTAAAAATTCAGAAGCTTTGGGACTTGCAAGTCAAGGTGTAGCTCATGAAGACTTCATGTCTATTTTTGGTGACATAGCAAATAGTCCCGACCTCAAGCTCTATCCTTCGGGGGATGGATCTGAACTTAAAATGAGTTACGACATTTCTGCAACTCCTGCTATTGCGCCTAATAACTCTTCAGCAACGCATCTCTCTTAATGGGTACCTTCCTCTCTTGGGATTGTAGAGGTATCTGCTCCAAACTTCACGATATCAAGGACATTAACAAATTTCCTCCGTTTTCTTCGTCTTCAGGAAGCTTTCATTAAACCTAATATTCCATTAAAATTACATGGCTACAATTGTGTTCGGAAAGATGCAGGCACTGTAGGACATATTTCTGGTGGTGTCTGTATTTTGACCTCAAATCTACACCCGAGCACACTTCTTACTTTGTATACACCTCTACAGGCTGTGCAAATTCACATTTGAGCATTGGTCACAGTCTGTAATATCTTTTCGCCACCTCATGAAGGTATTAGTCAACAGGCACTTAACAATTTGATCGACCAACTTCCATCATCTTTCCTGATAATGGGAGATTTCAATGCTCATAGTTCTATGTGGGACTCGAATGATACAAATTCTCGTGGGCTACAGATCGAGCAATTTATAACTAATAACTGTCTCTGTCTGCTAAACAGTGAAGAAAAAACATGCTTTCACGAACCCACACGTATTTTTCATAGTATTGATTTAGCCATATGTTTTCCCCAACTACTGCCATTGCTGAACTTTGCTGTCAGTGACGATCTCTACAACAGTGATTACTATCCCTTAATAGTCTCACAGGCTGATAGAAGTAGGGCGATCTTATGTCCTCCACGTTTCATTTTCCAGCAGACAGATTGGGCTGCTTTCAAGCAGTTGGCAGAGATTACTGAGATTATGGTTAAAGCCTACGATGCCTACGGAGGCAGCACAAAATGCTATTGGTTGCATCATGTACGCCTCTATGAACACAATAACAAAATGTTTCCCACGTGTACGAAAATTTCGTCGCCCATGGTGGAACAAGGCTTGCCTTGATAGTCACAAAGAAAAAGAGAAGATGGAACATTTTTCGAAGGTACCCTTCAACTGAGAATCTATTGCTTTTAAATTTTCCAGACAGATTCGCCGACAGTGTCAAAGAGAATCATGGATTCACTTCATCTCATCAATTACATCCTCTATTTCTAACAAATTTCTTTGGAAGAAAGTGAAAGCTGCGAAAGGAATATATAAAGACGTTTCTTTTCCTGTATTGAAGATGGGAAATGGAAGGCTTTCCTCTACAACAGACGTTGCAAATACTCTCGCATATGCATTTTCAGGGTTTCCGCTGCTGATTCATACCAGCCTGCATTTGTGGTTTAGAGATGGAGAATACACACAACTTCATCCATTAAAAATATATTTAATTAATAATTCCTAAAGCGTTTTAAATACTTGATGAAGTAATGTGAATACATATTAATGATTTACTAAACTCAGTTTCAACGGCAGCAAAATTAAATAGAAAAATGATAAAATTTGCAAAGTTCCATCAGCCAGTTAGTGTAAAAATAAATATTTCCTGCTGTTGCCAACGCCAAAAGTAGAATGCACTGGAACTATAAGAGCTTCTGTTGCCAACGCCACAGGTAGCTCCCCCCCCCCAGCGACAGCGAGATTTTAGGAGTACCACCGATTGAATCGAACACGCCAGGAGGATAACAGTCCGGAGCGGATAACAGTCTTTGGTCGGGTAATACTCTCTGGCAACTCTGCTGATGTACTTTAATGAGGCGGAGACTTTGAAGTTGAATGTCGAGTGTCGTCGTAGTCGTGCAAAACATAAGTAGGTTTCACACGGTCGATGTTCACTATGAGTCCTTTTCTATGTTTGCCGATTTTGTAGCTTTTCTCTGTCCTATAGAGAACCAGGAACGGGCCATCATGAGTTTGGAGACTTTTCCTGAGCGCATCCGTCCGGAGGAATAAATGAGTGCATGTTCCAAGATCTTTGCTGACAACCACTGTTTGCGGACCTTTGAGTTGCGGTTTAGGGGGCAATAATCGCTGCATTACCTCTCTGTTATACAAATACATATACAAATCACATCCCAGAAAGGAAATGTTTACGAAAATGGTAAAGGATTAAAAATGTGATCCAATGATACTTAAAAGATGAAAATGCAATTCATTTAACATTAAAGCAAGTACAAATTACGAAATCAAGTGAAATTAAAAAAAAAGTCATTGTAATCTTTTGATACGATGTTTTTAAATATTTGTTATGAATAGGGGTACTTAAAGATTTACTGTAACAATTTTTAAGGTCAACCCCTTGAACTAGACAGTTTTGTGGGCTTTGTTTAGAAATAATTTTATCAGTTGTGGTAGAAGGTTCAGGAATAGGAGTTTCATCACTTGTTTCATTGGGGTCGTATTCTATTGTATAGTCGGATTCAATTTCGCTGTCAGTATTTTGATTGGGCTTATTTGGGTTATTTTTTTCAAGTTCAGAATTGATTTCATTCATTTTATTATCTGATTTAGAATAAAGGTCCTGTGAAGATCTAAAATTAGATACTGGTGTAGAGTTGAAGATTTGTCGAGGTGAAGTTTTCCAGAATTTAGATTTTGATATATTTTCAGAATTTTGTTTTTGGTCTTTTTTATATTTTTCTTATATGTTACAGTTTTTAATTTATCCAAGTCCTGTGATATTTCACTAGATCGGACTTTAGATGTTTCATGTTCATGACCAGTTGACTGAGGTACAATATTATTATTCACAGATACTGGCAGTGGCATTATAATAGGGGATTCGGTAGTATTACTAGTATGCATGTTGTTTCCATTGTTTTGAACTAAATCAGTTGTAGATTGTTTTTTTATCATAGCAGAGTAACTAGTACCAGATACAGGAGTTTGAGATTGAACCAGTTTACGTGCTTCAAAATAATAAATTTGTGTTTTAAATTTTGTACTAATTATTTCTTCCTCTAGTTGCCATGCAGGACAGTTCCGAGAAAAAGGAGTAAGTGCACCTTTGCAATTAAAACATTTTTCCCGAGATCTGCATTGCGTACTATCGTGACCTACTTCTGCACGGTGGGCGCAAGTTAGTATCCCGCAACAAGAAGTTCTTGCATGCCCGAATCATTAGCTCTTAACCCTCCGGGCGCCCAATCCTTCTGAGTATGGTTTCTCAAAAATTTATCTCTATCCGTCAATAGGTTGCTTCAAAAAAATGTCAGCTTCACACGAGGCAGTGTCCGAAAAAGAAACGAGCATTTTTCTCTTCCCCTTCTTCCCAGCCACGGGGTTCCCATTAACCCAGTGGGGAGACTGGTTTGTAATCTATCTGGTTATCTTATCTTACTGATGACCACTTTCCTCCCCTCCCTTCTTCATTCACCAACTTTTTTTTCGTATTAGCAATATGTAGTTTCAAATTAAAAGGCGATATGAATTCACATCTTTGAAAGGGAAAAAATATTTTGCATAGAGGTCTTAAATTTGTAAATTAATTTTTTTACATAATTATATTGACTATCTCATATCAGTATTTATTCCAACATTTTTACAAAAAACACTAAGCTATTATTTGTCTTTTTATTAATATATATATATATATATAAAAGAAGAAAAGCATTTAGATATATAAATGTGCTAAAATCATGCTACACATTTACACGTTTCCTGCATATACTATAAGTAATATTTAATGCAAATAAATATTCTTTTTCCGAACTCATATAATTTTCAAAATTTGTGTTTCCTACACCTTATTTTTAGAAACGTAATTTAAGATATCTTTTACACTGAGAGGTGAAAAATTTACATCTTAGTTATAACATCACACCAATTAATGTCGTAGAGAGCAATAGACGAGCATATGCTTCGATAATTCTTTGACAAACTTTTCAAAGCTGCATTTTAAAGTTTTTGGAATTAAAATAAATGTTTGAAAATATCACTTAATGTGTTCTTGCATTTAATAATAATAGGATATTGCTGTTTCTAACTAAAAATTATAAGACAATTTACAAAGGAATCTAAAAGAAAAAAAAAACGAAATTTTTCACTATTTTTTTTTTTTTTTTTGAAAATTTCCAACTGATGAAATCAGTTTTTAGTGAGATGTGAAGCGACATTAATTGCAATTCACTCACAGAAGTTTTCGTTATTTTATATGTAAAGGTCTTATAGCCTTAGTTATCTAAATATTTGTACGAAATCAAAAACCTTTGTAAAATAATTAATTGTGATTTTTTTTTAATTTAGTTTTTTTTAAAAATTCTATCTTAATATATTTTTGCCTGCTTTGGATAAAAAGTTATTTGTCAGTTTTAATATATATATATATATATTTTAAAATCAAATATCACTTTTGGCAAGAAAACACTTTTCAGTACTTCAACACAATTTCTTAGAATCTATCTTTTGAAAATAGCAGAGTTAACAGATTGGCACATTTTTTTTAAAGTTCTGAATGACAGAATGTACAAGTGCATAAATCGAATGTCCCAAAATAAATAATTTTGTACTTGTCATATTCCTAAATGAAATCAAGGCAAAACAGAATATAAACCGTAATTAAGGCTATTGGGAATGATAACAACAGCATGTTTGTAGCAACTAAGCAACTTTCAAAATTAATTTTACTAATATTCAACTAAAATTTTTGGATTGATTCTTCATACAAATTTTTTAATGTTTTTCTAATTCAAAGAATCAGATCTTGAAGAAACAGAAGTACTTTTGAGAATAAGTTCTTCATATTTAAATACTAATTAAATGAATTGTTTAATTTATATATTGTTCAAAAATCTACAGCTTATTTGAATGATTTATTAATAACGTAATGAATGCAGAAATAATATAGTGATTAATGTATAGAATATGTACATTAATCACTAACAGAATCGGGTATAAATCCGAAATTAAATTCAATAAAGTAGTGAAAACTTAATTTGCATTGAGCATTTTATTTCTGTTTTCAAGCTAATGTTCATTTGATTATATTCATTGCGCTGACGATTCCTATTTCTTCATGACACTCCAGAATGAGTCATTAAAACGCAAGATTTTTTTTCTTTTCAAAATTTAATCTTTGCAAATATTTTGAAACTATTAGTACGATATCATTTGAAATTGTAGAAACATTTTTAAATAGTTTTAGAAAATTATTATTTCAAATTGGGATTAGTTGCAATGTATATAAAGTATCTCATATGTCACATTTAAAAAATAGTTTCCTAAATATTTTAAAGTGCTCATTAAAATATTCATTCATTCATCATCAAAGTCTTAATGATGTCGTTATTCTTGATTTCATCAATTATGGCATATCATGTGAAAGATTCTTACATCGTGTTATTCAAATAAGCCATTAAAAAGTTCTTAAAAATTTTAACTGAAGTTACTGTTTAAACAAAGCAGATATTTTTTCTCAATGTGAAGAAAGTAACGCCGGAAAGTTACGGTAAAATAACAAAATTGATTTCAATTTCATTTCTATAAAAAAGAATTGATACAAATTACTTCTAAAATTCAGAATTGTTTTTAAAACCTGAATAAAAATTGTCCCGAAAACGAAAATTTTGTCTAAGGAAAGTTAATCTTTTGAATTTTAATGTGACACAACAATTGCCAATAAGCTTTTCTGCTTGATTAAATTTAAATTAAGATTTAATAAATAAGAAATAAGAAATTTAAAAAAGATTCTAATTAGTGATTATCTATTGGTCAGGAAGTAATTATGTACCAAATTTTATAAATCCAGGACCAGCTGTTTATATTAATTTTTTGTTTATTTTGTTTTCTAGCTGTTTTCTAATTAATTTTTTTGTGATTATCGTTTCTCGCGATTTACAAAAAAAAAAAAAAGAATTTTACAATATGGCTATTATAAATATATTACAACTTTTGATTCGGAACCTATAATATAAATTTACATTACTGCGAATTAAATAAAATAAAACACAAAAAATAAATTAATTTAAACACAAATAATTAAATTAAAACATGAAATTCCTTGCAAGTCTTTATGCTGTATTTTTAAATAAATGAAAAAGAAAATTGAAACATTTTTACATCAAAAATCAAATTTTAACAGACAGTCTTTATTTCTTAACTGAAAATTTGTCAACGTATTCATGTCATGAATTTTGAGGCAAAGTAGTTAAATAAATATATAAAATAAATTATTTAAATTATTTTTATTTTTGTCATTCTTTTGAAGGCGTTAGACGTATTTTAAAATTGTTTAATAGCAACATTTTACGTAAAAATCTATTTAGAAATATTTTGCTTTACTAAGGAATGTGTTCGTAAGTTATTATTTTGGTAAGTAAAATTTAGTGAGAAGATTTTTTTTCTCATAAGTTTCTAAAAACCACATGAAATATACTTCCTACTTAAATCATTCAACGATAAGGAATTCTTTTATGAGCGCTAAGTGCTTCTACTCGGTTCTCTTTAGGGGGTTATCGTAAAGTAATCTATCACTGACAAGAAGGTCATTAACGGAGGGGAACGGCACAAAAGAAAAAAAAAAACGTCTTCGCCCTTTTCGACGCTTCAATTGAAAGTAGGAAAAAACCGTTTGCGCCCGTCTCGGAAACAACTGAACAGAACGAAAAAACACGGTTACGCCCGTTTCGGAGGGTTTGTGCCTTCCAGAAAAAGACGTCTCCGCCGCTTGGAGGGTTAAAACAACGAAGCGGGTTCGAAATATATGGTCGAACCAACAGGCGCATGTAACCAGCTTTAATATACTCGGGTAATTTGTTGAAACTAAAAGTAAGAATAAAATGTTTGGTATTTAGGAGCTGACCATCCCTCCGTATAGAGATACGCCGTACATGGCTAACCCCTTGTCCTTGCAATTCTTTAGTTATTTCATCTATTGGTACATTGAATAGCTCCCCGCAGGAAATAACACCTTTGGAGGAATTAAGTGAAGAATGTGGAGAAACAACGACTGGTATATTTTCCAATGATTATAATTTTATAATTTGTACATTGTACTTCGACCAGCAAATCACCAGATCAGAGTTTTTTAGTACTTTTAACTTTACCAATATTACCAGTTATACCTCTGTCAACAAGAAAGGGATAAACAGAGTGAAATGTATCATTAGTATCAGATGATCTTTTGATAAGGAAAAACGTTGGAAAATTAGGTACTGCTTGAAAGGTAGAAACATTTTGTTGCCCACTGAAGGGAGCCGACTTACTTTCTCATATGATTCTGAGGTAATTTCAGGTCCGACGGCACCGCCCACCACGGAGCCCAACAAGGGAAGGCAGTCAGCGGCTCTGGCCATTCCCAGCCTCGGCACTTATATCTGTGCTAGCCGGAACCTATACCCTTGGAGTTACCCCGGGGGCAGTTACCACCCTTAACTCCAAAGCCAAGGAGTAACCCCTTCGCTTGATCCCTATCAGACTAACAACTTAGATTGCCAACTACCGACCAATTGATACACCGGGAACCACAGTGCAGAACCCGTCAAATGAATCGCCACGCACGGCAAACACGTGGGGGTAATTGCTGTCCATGAGAAGTAGGAAGCAAACAGAGCGGCGACAGCTTCTCGTGTTGAGCTCCCTAGTCTACTCTCGAGGGATGGAAGGATCAAGCAAACAGCAGAAGATGGTGAGGAGAATAAAATGAAAGGGAGTAAAGATCCCTGGGTACCTCGGGATTGGGACACTCGTACTCACCTGTAGTAGGTGAGCCCCTGAGGGGACGACTGTCTTCGGAACGTTCTCTTCTTGAAATGGAATCTAAGCCTTTGCAAGGTCTTGCGTTGAAAAAATCTTCTTCCCTTCGAGCGCCTGTAAGCAGTCTTGGATATGTGGCCCTGGTTAACAATCTGGAACTGTCACGCTATTCAGCTTCCTGAAATCTCCACAAGGACGCCAATCTCCATTACTTTTTGGAACCATGTGGAGAGCTGAGGCCCAGCAGCTTTTCGAAGGTCTACAAACCCCTGTTGCCACCAGAAATTCAAACTCTTGCTTTGCGGATTTTAGTTTGTCAGGCGGGAGTCTTCATGGTCTTGAGAATACTGGGAGTCCCGTAGTTTGAATGGAGTGTTTGACGTCATGCTTAGCTGGGGGCATCAAACTAGCTTCAGTGAGAGAAGGAAACTCAGAGAGCAGTTGATGCAATTCTGTATCCCCCTTGATTGTTTTGATGACGGCACTCTGATCACCTCTTACTATTCCTCTTGGCTGACGTTTTGTAAGAGGGTCGATTAAGCATCCTTGACAAACGTCGACTAACAGTCCACAGTTGCTCAGGAAATCAGCCCCGATTATCGATTGCGTGACATCAGCTTTAATAAACGGCCACCGGAACACTGTAGGCCCAGGTCAAGTAATAACAGCTGCGGACCGAAAGTCTGCAATGGCGGTTCCATTTGCTGCGTACAGCTTGAGCGAAACTGGCCGGGAATGTTTTAGTGCCAATGAGCGAGGAATGTCTGGGACGTCAGCGCCGGTATCAATCAGATATCTTGAGTTCGTAGATTTATCGGAAAGATACAATCGGTTAATTTCAGCTGTGCCGCCACCCGCTGGCTCGGGTAACGGCCGATCTAGTTTTCCAGATGAAAGTTGCATGGCTTACTTCACTTTGTTGCACATTCCTTGAAAGGTCGGTGGTACCAACAGTATTCGAGGTTTCTGGAGTTTTTGCTGACCAAGCGGCGACGAAAACAACCATGGGAGGTAGAGCGTTCACCTGTTTCCAGGCGAGATAGACGAGACAAAATATCCATAAGCATGGTTTTCACCTCCGAGTCTCCCGGTTCAACTACTTGAATCGAGGGTGTAAAACAAGCAGCTGCAATTATTCCACCCGCCATCTCAGCTAACTTTTCTACTCCATCATTAGATATAGCAAGAATCTGCTGTACATTACTTGGAAGACGCTGCAAAAAAGGGATATAAGAAAATTATCGGAAATTCGGTTTCCAGCCTCGCTTTTCATCTCCAATAAAAGACGTGAGGGCTTTCTATCCCCGAGCTGCATTCCAGAGATGAGATCTCGGAGGCTTTGTTCTTCACTGTCGGCGTATTGAGAACATAGGCGGGTTCTGAGTGCAGTGTATGGATTTTCTGCCGGTTGTTTTAAAAGGAGATCACCCTCCAATAGCTAGTTCTTCAGGCTGTAAAGTAGAAACAACATGGTGAAATTTTGTAATCTGCATGGGGATTCCTGCTAGAATAAATTGGCTTTCCATCTGGCTGAACCAAATCTCTGGATCCGCTCGTCAAAATGGCGGAGCTTTTACAGTAACCCGAGCTATGTTGGCGAAAGATTTGCTTTCTTCTTGCGACATTATAAATTCCAAAAAATATATATATATAAGAATAAGCAAAATTATTTTTACACAAGATGTAGCAAGCACTACTAATTAGTCCTGCGGCTGCAGAAAGTTCTTTTGGTGAAGTAATTGGTGGATGTAAACATAATGAAGTTTACGTATTCGAAGTCCAAAGGTCACCAGTTTAGCCATGGAGAATAACACAAAACTTCATCCATCAAAAATATATAATTAATTAATAATTCCTAAAGCACTTTAAATACTTGATGAAATAATAGGAATGCATATTAAAGATTTACTAAACTTAAAGTTTCACCTGCAGCAAAATTAAATAGGAAAATGATAACATTTGCCAAGTTCCATCCGCCAGTTATTCTAAAAATAATAATTTCCTGCTGTTTTCCAATGTTACAGTGGCAACCAAGAATCGAGAGGAACGAAAGAATTTACGTTTCTCCACCCGAAGACCTCTTTCCTACAACTCCGCGTTCACTATGCATGGATTTATCCAAAGCACATGATACCAGTCCAAACGGAACCACGTATGGAATGCTACGCCATTTATCTACATCTTCTCTTTCTCATCTGCTATATTTCTTCAACTGTATTTGGACTGAGCAAAAATTCCCTTCCCAGTGGCATGAAGCTATCGTCATACCAATCCTCAAGCCTGAGAATGATTAATCTAACCCTCTGCATTATAGGCATATTGCGCTCACAAGTTGTTTATGCAAGACGCTTAGGCGCATGGATAATGCCCGTCTTATACTTGAACTGGAGAGGAAAAATGCATTCCACATTTACAGAGTGGTTTTCGAAAAGGACGTTCAACCCTTGATAATATTGTCCTACTCGAGGTCCAAATACGCAATGCATTTGTTAGCCGAAATCGTTTGGTCTCCATTTTCTTTGATGCTGAAAAGGCCTAAGACCGTGCTTAGCGCTTTAGCATTCTCAAAACACTTTAAAATTTTGGTTTTAAAAGAAACTTACCTATTTTCTTAAACTTCTTATATTTGTGAAAATTTCGTGTTCGAATCGGCAACTTTTATTCAGATCCTTTTATTTAAGCTGAGGAGGTTCCACAAGGAAGCGTCTTTAGTGCAATGCTCTTTATTATTCATTTCATTCAAATTCTTAGCATTTTACCCCTATCTGTCGAGGGCGCCTTATATGTGGATGATCTTCAAATCCCCTTTCAAGGATGCAATATGCATCTAATCAAGCGCCAACTGCAAGTTGCAGTTAATAAGATAGTAGATTGGTGTGAGAGAAATTTTCATACGATTTCTCTTGAAAAAAGTCGATGTTTTCACTTTTGTTGGAAGCGGGAAATTCATTTGGACCTTTCCATTAATAATAGGAATACCTCTATTCCTATAGTTGATGAAATAAGGTTTTTAGGAGTAGTGTTTGATCGTAAGTTCACTTTCTTTCTGCATGTTTTATATCCGAGAAAGAAGCGTGAAAGGTCAATAAACATTCTAAAAGTACTTTCTAAAACATCTTGGGGGGGAGGGCAGACCTTACATCTTTACTACGAATTTACGAATCAGTTATTTTATCCCGAGAAGATTATGTATTAGATCCCGTATTGATTATGGATGTATGGTTCTGCACGATCTTCCATTTGGCGTAGACTGGATACTATACATCACACTGCCCTGAGAATCTGCTCGGGAGCGTTTCGAATCTCACCAGTTTGAGAGTCTTCATAATATATGACACCAAATGCCGCTAAATTTGATGCTCCAAAAAATGTGTCCAGTATTACCTTCGATCATTGTCCATTCCGAAACATAACATAAATTTTATGATGCTTACCTCTCGGCTTCGAAGATTTTACGCAGCTCGGCCATCTCACATTCTTCCTTTGTGTGCTTCTCGCCGATTATGTACTTCATGATGTGGATATTCAGTCATTCGATTTATTTTCATTTCCGCCTATGAATATTCCTGCATTTCCCTTCCTAAACCTTTCAGTAGGTTTGAAAAACCAACAAAGGCCCCTGTGGTTTTTGAAAAAAAAATTTCAGCTCTCGTCGCTGTCAATTTTCATCCAACAGTGAGGCAAACAATTGAGGATACACCTTACTTTCACTTGATAAATTCAACTTTCAATCGAAATAACACATTAACTAGAAGAGAAAACTTTTTATTTTCACATGTAACAAAAGGGTTAATTTATAGTAAAAATAAAGAAAATCAACAAATTTTTTTTTTCTAAAATTAAAAATTTCACAAGTATTTGAAATAAACATAGGCAGATTTTTACCTCAAAAAATTAAGGATACACCAATGAAATTTTTATGATATAACACATAAAAAGACAGTGTCAGTATTTGGTTGCATATCCTTTGGCTTTTATAATGTCCACCAAACGTCTTGGTACCGATTCGTCCAATTTTTTACTGGTATCTGGAGATATTTTATCCCATTCTTCTTGTAACACTTGTTTTAAATGGGCTTTGTTCCTAATTTGGTGATTTTGGGCCGCTGTTTCGAGTGTGGCCCACAAATTTTCTATGACGTTGATGTCAGAGGACTTTGGTGGTGTGTACAATTGCTGTTTACAATGAAAAAGACACCACAATTTGACATTACGTGCCGTATGTTTGTGTCGTTGTCTTGCTGGAATATAAAATTTCCATCTAAACCCAATTTTTTGCACTTTTTTTAAGATTGTTGTGGAGTATATCTATAAAAAGCTTATGATCCATTAACCCATCTATAAAAACTAAATTTCCTACCCCGTTTGCAGCCATATAACCCCAACCAAGACGGAGCCACCACCATGTTTAACTGCAGGACGTAAATTTTTTGGATCCAAAGCGGTGTTCGGCTTTCTCCAAACGCTCCGCCTACCATCACTACCAAAAATGGTGAGTTTACTTTCATCACTAAATATAGCTTTCTTCCAAAAGTTATCTGTCCTGAATTGATGAGTTTTTGCAAACTCCAAACCCTTTTTCTGATTTTGTAAGCTTATAAATGGTTTCTTTCGAGCTACTGGACTGTTATATCCATCATATCTAATCACATTTCTCCCAGTTTCAGCACTAACACTTCTGCCCATTATTCGAGAAGTTTCTACATCTAGTTTGACTGCGCTTAGTTTAGGATCAATCTTGATATCTTTCAAAATTTTCCTTTTGGCTTCATCATTAGATTACTTTTCCTTCCTCTTCCACTTTTATTTTCAATCAATCCATTGCTTTTAAATCTTTCAATGATTTTCTGGATACACGAGTGCCTTCTACCGACATTTTCAGCTATTTCACTATAAGATTTTCCTTTCTTAAATAACCTTAATATAAATTTTCTTGCATCAATACTGGTCTCTCTCCGAGAAGACATTTTGCATTTAAATTTGCGAATTTAAATTCACAGAACCAACTTCAAAAGAAAAAATAACAGTTGAAAAAGTTTAAGATAAAATTGCCCAAACTTAGAATATGATAGTAGCAAGCAGAAAATAAACTGGTGGTAGTTAAAGAAAAATTTCATTGGTGTATCCTCAATTTTCTGAGGTAAAAATCTGCTTATGTTTATTTGAAATGCGTCTGAAAATTTTTCTTTTAGAATTTTGTCGTTTTATTTTTCTTTATTTTTACTGTTAATTAAACCTTTTGTTATGTCTAAGAATAAAAGTACGTTTGTACATCCAGTTAATGTGTTATTTCGATTGAAAGATGGATTTATCAAGTAAAAGTAAGGTGTATCCTCAATTGTTTGTGCTCCTGTATATGCCTATTATTACAGATGGTTCTTGATCGGATGATCATGTTGGGTGTATTATTGATTTTTGAACTCATACATTCGGCTGCACTCTACATAAATGCCTCTGTTTTATCTACCGAATTATTAGCAATTTACTATGTCAACGCTGAAGAATTTATAACGGTAAACGCATCTGGCCAAATGGACAGATTAATTGTGGATGGCGCAGCTTGGCCTAAATTGGACCTTGTGCCAAAAACAACACAACATACTATACCATGGACAGATTGAATCATCGTGTTTATTTTTTTTTCTTCTCGATGTAGCTGGTGGAATACCTATCGTTACAAATGCAGAAGAAACTAATGTTTTTCTGCATTTAAAAAAAAGGAAGCATGCCTGTAAAGAAGGAAGGAATGAAACTTCTTTGTGTGTTTCCTTGAGAAATGTTGTTTATTGGTTATTTGGTTGTAATTTTTAGTAGCGCAAGAGGCAACCTGTCTAAGCTGCACCAAAATGGGCCACTCTTTGTAATGGCGGATGATCTGAAGAATAGAGACGTTCTAAGTAAAATATGCTCCAATTCCACTTACTCTGCCAATTTCCTGGGTTGAAAGCAGTTTGGCAATGTCTTATGAACAATGAAAATAAAATACTTTCTTTCGATTCTCTTCCACAACTTAATAATAATACACAACCATATTCTTCAAATGATACGCTTTCACTTAGATATATAGACAAATTTTCACAGCTAGACAATGATAAGGATATGGTTCTACCAACTATTAACACTAATTCACAACCGATTGCAGTTGCATATCAAAACTCAGTGAAACAGATAATTGTGAATATTACTTTAAAAATTTGATATAATAGATCGGATTAAATCCGGGTAAAAAATAATTGATATTTTAAAGCCAGGAATAAAGAAATAATGAAGAATGTAAACAAGTTTGGAAAAACAGAAAATAGATTGGTGTCTGTTTTGCATAACTTTGCTAGGTACTTCTTTAAACTTATTTTTGTGGGCACTTTTTAAGTGTACAAAATTTACAAGATAGAAAATAAGATTTAATGTGTAACAATTTAATGATTATATTATATTGTAGCAATATTTTATTTTTAAAGATTAAACTTTTTAAAATACAGTTTTGAAGTGTGTTTAGCTTTATATTTCTTAATTGTTTGATGTCTTTTTTTAAATTTTTTTATTGCTATAAAAATTGAAAGAGGATAAATTTACTACAAGATACATTCAAGATTAATTTCAATTCAATTAAATTTCAAGAATCTAAAAATTTAATATTAACATTTTTGCTACACAGTGCATGGGTTTCTGTTAATTTTAGTGTTTTCTTCAGTTTAGTTAATGCTATATGTCATGGGAAAATCTTTGTTAGAACCACATGTAAAGAGTTTATCGAAAGAAAGTGTCAAGTAGCAGTTTGAAAACTTATACATTCTTTTATAATATGGTAGGATCTATTCAATAGAAAAATTAGTAAGATAGTTTTAAAATGAAAAGGAGGTTTTGTTAGCGGGTTTCTTATATTTGTAAACATTCTAAAGCTAAATTTCTTAATTCATTAAAATACCATGTAAGACTTTCTTCCATTAATCTGTCCAGTTGTATGATAAAAGTTGGCAGAAATTTACATACATTTTTTTCTTTTGTTTTTCTCTACTTCTAGGAATTTTAACTACTTAAGCAGAATTTTGAAGTGCTTCAGAAGAAGAGGCAAACATCTGTCCAACCTACAGCAATTGCAAGAAGAAAATCAATTTATTCTGGATGGAAATGTCAAGTTGGCGGAATACCAGTTAAGCGAGCTTTACCACTTGCCCCAAAAGAACATGCATATTGAATTTTCTATGAATTACCTGAAAAACACCTAGAAACAAAGTATAGTTTGTCCCATTCTGTTGAAAAAAATGCATCTCTTCCAAAATTATTTATACTTATTTTATTACTATCATACTTTAAAAATATGTTTAGTGGTCGTATTTTTTTTGTATATACTTTAAAAATGTATTAAAACAATTTAACAGGATTTGTATTATGTTAAATTAATAGTAATAGTAACAATTAATATTTTATTGCTATTATGGCATTAAATAGCATTCTATGAAACTTTTATATGTTAAATCTGTTTCAATTTATATATATAATGTGTGTGTCTGCAATATTAAAAATTAACTTTGAAAAAAAGTATTTACAAAATGCTCTGATATGTATCGAAACATTTTCAAAACATGAATAAAACATGTTTGAAGCTAATGAGTCCTGATTTTTTTATTGATGCTATATATATATATATAACCAAATTTTTCATAAAATCAAACATCAACTGAGATCTGAAGTTATTCTTTACACGTGTATTCTAAAACTCGCTCCTGTGCATTGAAGTCTTCCTTCTCCTAATTTTTCTTTTCAATCTCCAATGCTTGCTAAAATTTCAATAATTAAATATTTATTCATCAATATTATTTAAAAACTTCGAATTTTGATAGTCTTATTCGGTCATCATATTGTAAGGTCCTTCAGCCATTTAACAACATTTCAGAAAAAATTCAAATTTTGGAAATGTAACAAGTTTAACAATTCTTAGTAACCTTTGAAATATTGTGGATTGTAATATGAAAAATAAATTTAGAAAAAGAAGAAAAAAATATATCGAAAAATTCCTCATCTCTTTGACTCGAATATGCGATTTTCACAACGCTCTAAAAAGGAATGTCGATTTATCCAGCAGTTCGAGCGCCATCTGCTGTGAAACTTTTACGTTCGAATAAAAAATCATAATTAGTAATAGCGAGTGATTCAAATTTTAAAGCACAAAGCTATAAATTAGAGTGCGCATAGTACGATGTATTAAGAGTTTTAATGGCAGCATTGATATTTTGAGATAAAAATTTGTTTTTAAAAGTATAATAGTTTCTGTGATTCGTAGTGAACGTTGCATTTTCTGGACTGTAATGCGAAAAATAAATCTATCTATATACTTATAATAAAGCTCAATGTGTGTGTGTGTGTGTGTGTGTGTGTGTGTTGGCGCTCTCTACAGGCCAGACCGTTGGACCTACAGCTACCAAATTTGGTACATGTATACCTTGGAGGTTCGGAATGTGCACCTCGGAGCCCTTTTTTTGAATTTTTAATTAGAATTTGAATTCATTAAAATTTAAGCGAAATTTCGACGTTTTTCCGCTATAACTTTCGAAAATATGATCGCATAAACATGATTTTTACATCCATTTAAAGATAAAAAAATTAGCTTTCTAATGGTATCAGTGTTTTAACGTATAACTTAAGCTTCTATTTTTAACGAATTTTTAAAGAAATATTTTAACCATGTTTTTTTAGCACATGACTGGATAAAATAAAAGAATGCCGGAAGTTCAAATAAAAAAAATTATCATCGCAAAATAAATCTAAAGAAATGCAACTTTCAGCACGTGACTGGATAAAATAAAAGAAATATAAAATGTGATATTTTCTTTAAAAAATAAATGCAAAGCAAAGGTTTCTACAATCGTTTGCAATATCTATATCATTAACTCAATAAATCTTCTTTATTTACGGCGGTAAACCTAATTGAATTTAGACAGAATATGCATTGAAATCCCGACTTAATGGCATATTTATGTAATCGTTTGCAATATCTGTATCATTAATTTAATACTTTTTTTCCCTTTCTCGCTTTCTTTAAAAAAAAACATATTTAATATTTTGACAACATCACTGAAATTTTTCTTTAATATTTTGGAAGCATAACCGATGGTTAAAACTGACTGATTTATAAAATTAAAGAGTATTATTAGGAAAAAGTGTACTTTTAGAACTTTCCATCCATAATCTTAAAGAAAATATTAATTTCAGGTCAATCAATGCCCGGAATTACTTCAAGGCTAATGAATATGTGATTTAATTGAAAATTTTAGAACGCTTTACTCATGGCGAACCAGCTGGTCGCCAAAGACGGCTAGTAAATAAATAAATATAAATAAAAATTAAAATGAGGATACAATGTATAAAACTGTTCTTCGTCACACAGATTTGAACCTGCGATTTGCAGAACGCTCTGGACTGGAAAATCAATGAAGTTACAATTTCCTGCAGCGCCATCTAAATTTAGTACTCTAAGTTTAAAAATTTATATCTTCAAATATGTGGGATTCTGGTCAAAATTCGTAATGATATGAATTGGAGGCTTGCGCAAGGTGGGGAAAGTAAAAATTGTATTATAATAATATTTTAGAAAAAATTCAAATTTTGGAAGTGTAACACGTTTAACAATTCTTAGTAACCTTTGAATTATTGTGGATTGAAATAAGAAAAATAAATTTGGAAAAGGAAGAAAAAGAAAAATATTTCGAAAAATTCCTCATCTCCTAGACTAGAACCTGGCAACCCTTCTCACATCGCTCTAAAAAGGAATGTCGATTTATCCAGCAGTTCGAGCGCCATCTACAGTCAAGCTTTTCCGTTTGAATAAAAAATCATAATTAGTAATAGCGAAGGATTCAGGTTTTAAAATACAAAGCTATGAATTAGAGTGGTTTTTGAGTGCGCATAGTACGATGTATTAAGAATTTTAATGACAGCATTGATATTTTGAGATAAAAATTTATTTTTGGAAGTATAATAATTTATGTAATTCGAAGTGAACATGATATTTTCTGGAATGTAATACTCACACACACAAAAAAATAAGGATAGAATTTATAAAACTGTTCCTTCAATATATAAAACTTGTCACTCAAATTCGAACCTGTGTTTTGCAGAACGCTCTGGATTGGTAAATCAATGAAGTTACAGTTTTCTACAGCGCCATCTACATTTGGTACTCGAAGCTAGTTTAAAAATTCATACCTTGAAATATGATGGGATTCTGGTCAAAAACCACAATAATGATTTAATGCGATTTTAGCGCATGTGCAAGGTGTGGAATTTAAAAGCTGTACTAACTCTATGAGACCGATTAGCTTGAGAAATCCAATGCCTCAAAGTTCTGAGTCTGTTTTTCGTGAACGAATGCAGAATGGAGTCCTTTTTCGTTCAGAGAGATTATGGGAGGAGTACACCTATTGAGGTATAATTGAAATGCTTCGCCAGTTCTTACCCCTCGCCCGCCAAGTCACTGTCACTTGCGGTTTGTAGAAAGGGTTGGCAAAGTTTGTTGTTTTCGAATTTACACTCAAGCGTGTTTCGATAATTTTTGGAGATTTTTTTTTTTTGCTTTTTATAGTTACTATAGAATCAAGAGTACATTTCAAAAATAAAACAAGAAAAAATTAAATTGAAAACATTATTATCTTCGATTTTTTTCAAAAGGTTTATTTATTTATGAAGCTTAAAAATCTACGATGATAAAATTAAGTGTTAGAAGTGTTTTTTAAAACCATTATTATTTAAACCTTTGCGTGAAGCATATGGGAATTATTATGAAATCTTCAAAGAATGGAAACTATTTTAGCAACAAAAATTCGCTCTTCAACCAAACATCTCAGTCAGGTACCTGTTGGACAGGACGATCACTGGCGAATTACAACTCATAGAGTTAAACAATTATTGCTTGCAATACCATGGGTTTCTAGTCTAAAACACAGTGAAAAGAATGGGGATGACACAAGATAAGAATAATAATATAATTAAAAAATTGTGTTGATTCTATTAATATTTTTTGAGATAAAAATTTATTTTTCGAATAATAATTAGTAGAATAAATTATAGTAACCATTCAAATAGTTTAAAATATACTATTAAAAAGAAAAAGAATTGCATAAAGCTATTCTCCTTCATCTATATTCGAACCGAAGATGCGCAGAAAGTACCGAACATTCATGGCATACATACCACCAGACTACCATCTTTCAAGATTAGCTGAGAAATCAACAAGCTCGTTTACAATACCATGTGTTTTTAGTTTAGATATATTAACGTCCCGTTAAAGCAACAAGAGGGCTATTTTGAGATGAACCTCGTCATTTTGAACCACTGTCAGATGACGAGGACGGCACCTGAGCTGGCACCCCCCCTCTCCACACCATACCAGCGGGAGGACGTTTGACAAATTTAACGTGCAAGAGGTCCTCTCAAACCACGGTTCTTCTTTGGAATCGAGTCTCGAACCTAAAACTCTCAGGTTTCTGAAGCCGAGACCTTACCAGCTGGCCATCGCGCTCCTTACAGTACTATGAATTTCTGGTCTAAAAGCACAATATTAAGAATATGGGTACATTCTTCGCACGCGCAAGGTCTGGAATTTCAAAAAAATGTTAATTCTATTGATATTTTGAGATAAAGAGTTGCATTTGGAAGTATCATTAAAAAATAATTTCTAGTAATCTTTGAATTAGATTGAAGTTATGAATTAAAATATTTAAAAAAAGAAGAAAAAGGCATAAAAACACTTTTTGCTCCCAGATTCGAACTGGAGATTTACAAAACATTCCAAAGTAGCAAGTCACTTAATCCACCTGATCAAGCATCTACCGACGGTGTCGGATACGTAAGCTTTCAATGTCTATAAATAATTATTGCATGAAATATGATGGCATTCTGGTCAAAAAGCACAATACTAAGAGTAAGGGCCATTTCTGTACATGCGCGATGCATGGATTTAAAATATTATTTAATTTTATAGATATTTTTATTAAAAAAATTAATATTGAAAATATTATTAGCAGAATAATTAATAGTAATCCTTGAATTAGAAAGAAATTCAATATTGAAATAAATAAAAAAGAGGATAAGCACAAAATGTTTTTCTTCAACCAGATTGGAACAGGAAACTTAATAATATTCCGATCATTGGAGTCATTTAATCCACCAAGCCACATATCCTTCGGGACAGTCGGAGATGTAAGCTTTCAAGCTCGTTTAACTTATTTTTGTGCGAAGTACGATGGGGTTCGAATATAAAAAAAGACAATGCTAAGAATAAGATCCTCATCTTCGTATGCGTTAGGAATGGAAATAGGAAATTGTTAATTCTATTGACATTTGCATATAAAAATTATTTTTGGAAGTGTTATCAAAAATAATTAATAGTTTCCCTAGAAATAAATTTCAGGTTTAAGTTTTTTTAAAGTTTTAATTAAGTTTTTTTTTATTAAAATAATTAGAAAAAAAAGAAGAAAAAATGTATAAAAATTTTTTTTTCTCTATGATACGAACTGACTGTCTGGTAAATATCCCGAAAAGACAAGTCAATTAATTAACAAAGTTATTAATTCATTCAGTACCTCACTAGACGTATAATAATCAATATTAACCGCCGTGTTTGAATGAAGTAAAATAATGAAATAAATAGTAAAAGAAGGAAAAAAATGTTTTAAATTCTTTTAAAATTAAATTTAAAGAATTTAAATTTTAACTTTTAATTTCATTTAAAATAAATTTTAAATTAAATTAAAACGGGAAAGCCTCTTAATGCATCATGTTATATATTCTTCGCGACAGGCAGAGAATAAGCTTCAAAGATAGTTAAGCAATTATTGTTTGAAAAATGACGAATTTGGAAATGAAAGTGGCATCAAACTAGCGTTAATTTTGATAGAAAAATATAATTTTTCGTGTAAAATTAATATTTTTGGAAGTATTCCCAGAAGAAACAATAATAGTATCCATTAAATTAAAAGAAAGTATAATATAAAAATAATTAGGAAAAAAAGGCAAAAAAAAATTGTTTATAAATAGTTGTCTTTTCTCAGATACGAACTTCAGACTAAAAAAATATTCCAAACTGGCATGTCAAATAATATATCAGGCAACAAATTTTTCGAGACGGCCGGACATGTAAGAACATGCCAGAAATGTTTTTACGAACTTTTCAAGCTGGTAAAAAAATTAATGCGATAAATACGTTAGCTGTCTGGTCTAAAAGCACAATGATATTAATTAGGTCAATTTGTGTGACCGCGGTGGCATGATTGGTAAAGTGTCAGTCTCGTAACCGACAGGTAACGAGTTCTGACCTCGTCTCAGCTTATGGCCGCCGTGTTGGCTAATGGCAGTTGGGGTACGTTAAATAGGTCGTGACTGTAAAGTCCTCCAAGTTCACAAAACAAATTACAACTCTGGAAATACTGAATCAGGGATGAGTTGATCTCTGATTTGGACCTAAATTAGGATTTGAGAATGGATGAAGGAGTGTGTGAATTAGTTCGAAATAAAAGGGTTGTGACGTGTGTGTTAGAGCAAATTCGTACTTTTACCTTAACAGTGCTCGTTAACAACGAAAGGAGCATATTTCTGCTTTAATTCGATGGAGCTAAATCTCATTCGGCTTGATATGACCAAGGGGTATTAGACCTACTCGACCAGAGGGCCCTTTCTGCGCATGTGTGATGAGTGGAAGGAAAAATGAAAATGGAAGGAATAAAAGTATCCATTGAAATAAAATGAAGCATAGTATTAAAATAATTAGAAAAAATGCAATAAATGTATACGATTATTTGCTTCTCCCAGACTCGAACTGGAGATTTACTAAATATTCCGAACGGGAGTATAACTTAATCCACAAAGCAACACGTTCTTGGAGACTACTGAAGATGTTAGTTTTCTAGCTGGTTAAACAGCTATAGTTGCAAATTCATTGACTTTCTAGTCTAAAATCGCAATAATAACAATTTGGGCTCTTCTTGCGCATGCGCGATGAGTGGAATTAAAAAAATATATTGTTAATTTTATTGATATTTTCTCATAAATAATTATTTTTTGAAGTATTGCTATTAGAATGAATAATAGTATCCCTTGATTTAAAATGAAATATATTAAAATAATTAGGAAAAAAATTATATATTGATTTTTTTCTTTCAGTCTCGAACCGGCGACCTCAACAGTATTACGAGCTGCCAAATCTCTACAGGCTCCAGATCATACTTCCTACCAGACAAGCAGACATATAAGCTTCCAAGATAGTTTAACGATTGTTGCTTGAAACATGATGCGTGTACAAAATTAAAAGCACATCAATAAGAATGGGGAGAATTTCTGATTAAGCGAGAGGAGCGGAATTAAACATATAGTGTTAATTATATTGATTGAAAATTATGAATTTTCTAATAAAAATATTATTTTTTGAATTGTTACCAGTTGAATGAATAAAAGTACCCCTTGAAATAAATATTATAATATTTTATAAATAAATAGTATAACATTAAAATAATTAGAAAAAATGCAAAAAAATATATTTAAATAGTTTTCTCCTCCCACATTTAATTGGGGAACTACAATATATTTCGAACCGGCATGTAAATTCATCCATAAGAATGCACATTTTTCCCGAGACGACAGGATATGTCAGTTTTCATGCTTGTTAAAAAATGATTGTTGTAAATAAGTTCGCTTTCTAGTCTAAAATCGAAATGATAAAAATTCGAGCCCTCTCTGCGCATGCGCGATGAGAGGAATTAAAAGAAAATATTCTTAATTCTACTGATATTTTCATATAAAAAATTATTTTTAGAACTATTTCCAGGAGATATTAATATTAGTATCCAGTGAATTAAAATGAAGTGTAATATTAAATTAATTCCCTCAGGGGCCCACCTCCTTTAGGTGGGTACGGGTGTCCCAATCCCGAGGTACCCAGGGATCTTTCATTCTTTCATTTTTTTCCCCCTTCCTCCCTATTTTTTTTTTCTCTTCTTACTCTCCCCGCTCTCTCCTCCCTTTTTTCTCTCTTCATTTTTCCATCCCTCGACGGTAAGCGAGGGAGCTCTCCATGAGAAGCTGTAGCCGCTCTGTTTGCTTCTTGCTTCTCATGGACAGTCAAAAACCCCACGTGTTAGCCGTGCTTGGCGACCCATCAGACGGGTGGCACATTTCGGTCTCCGGTGTGCAAATCGGCTGGTATCCCAGACATTTGACTGGGCTGCTCAAGGGGATCAAGCGAAGGGGTCACTCCTTGGGCTTGGCGTTAAGGGTGGTCACTGTCCCCGGGGGTGACTCTCAGCGTATAGGTTCTGGCTAGCATCATGGCAAGTGCCGAGGTTGGCAATCACCAAAGCCGGTAACTACCATCCCGTGTAGGGCTCCGTGGTGGGCGGTGCCGTCGGGCCTGAATCTCCTCAAATGTCGCATGGCTCATAATGTAAACATTGATTGTAATGCTTATTTTAAATTTTTTGTTATTTCATCTGAACAAAATTCATTGAAACTAGTATCGCCACTTTTGATTCATAAAGCAATTATTGGAACTGTAGGTGAAGTGAAAACTATCAAAAAATTAAACAATGGAAATCTGTTAATTGAAATAAAAAACAAACAGCAGTCACAAAACATAATGAAATTGAAAAAAATTGGAGAAATATCCGTAACTGTCACAGCACACCGTTCACTTAATCAATCAAAAGGAGTAATCTCAGAGAAAGAGTTTCAGAGAGATCTTGAAGCAGATATTTTAGAAAACTTAAAAGAACAAAAAGTAATTGACGTTCAAAGAATAAAAATCAAGAAAAATAACCAAAAGATTCCAACCAAACATCTTATTTTAACTTTTGACACCCCAGTTCTACCAAAAACTGTGCAAATAGCCTACATAGTTTGTCCAGTTAAGCCATTTATTCCAAATCCACTTCGTTGCTTCAGATGCCAGAAATTCGGACACACAATAACTGCTTGCAAAGGGACCACAGAAATTTGTGCCCGATGCTCTCTTCCAGACCATAAAAGCGATAATTGCTCTGCTACAACACCAAAATGTGCAAACTGCAGCGGTGAACATCCATCTTATTTTAGAACGTGTCCAAAATTTAAAATAGAAAAAGAAATACAAACAATAAAGATTACAAAAAACTTATCTTTTCCCGAGGCTAGAAAAGTTGTAATGGATAGAATGCCCAAGCCAGGTCTCTCCTTCTCGGAAGCCCTAACAACAAATATTATACCTTCAGCGCAAGCAAATCGACAAAATCCTCAAAATAATACAACTGCTACTGTCGCTCCTTCAGCGAACACAATGATCAAAGCCGCTAATAGTGATATGATAACCATTAAACGAAGTGACTGGCTAGCTCTTCTCGAAATAAAGAAGGCATTCGAAAAAGCTTCATCTGTTCCAAATTCTCAGACAGTTTTAAACCATCCTGTTACACCACTACATCAGCGACCTTCTACCTCAACCACAGTTAGCAATAGTGATCCTCAAAATACTGCAATAGTGCCTCCTGAAACAACTTCAAATGTGGAAATAACGCCACAACAAATTTCATCGATTCCAAAAACATCTTCATTCTCGGAGAAGGATTCCATAGTTAAATCTCGTGTCAGAAACGCTCGTGATTCTAGAAAGCACGGAAAAGATAGTGATCTGTCTCCAAAACGAAAAGATAAACAATCAGTTAAACGTGCGCGAGCTCTTGCCGCAAAGAGAGGACAAGATGTTTCTAGTCCTTCTAGAAGCGGGCCCCTGACTAGAGAAGACTTTTTAAAAATTCCTCTTGATAAAGCAGACAACAAAACTAACAGTATAAACGATGATGCTGATTCCCTGCTTAAAGTCCATCCATCTGATGATGATATGTCCGTTAGTGACGCTGAAGATAAATCATTATCTTCCTAGTTTTTTTTTTTTGGCGGTTCTTCTTTTTCTTTTTTTCCCCTTCTGTTCTTATTTTCATGGCCACTCTTATTTCCTGGAACTGCCGTGGTTTTCTAAATAAATCGTCAGAACTCAAAGATCTTATAAACAAACACAATCCCGCATGTATTGCTCTCCAAGAAACTTACCTCAAGACGGATAAACACTATATCCAACATTATAAAATTTTCTCCAAACATGGTATTCATAATCGTGCTTCAGGTGGTGTTGCTATCCTTGCAGCTAACCACATACCTTCAATGCCCATCAACCTGAACACAAATCTGCAGGCTGTTGCTATTCAAATCCAGATGCATTCTTTGATTACGGTCTGCAGCCTTTATTTACCTCCAACTGAAGTTGTTTCTCAGTCAGAACTCAATAATCTCATTTCACAACTTCCTTCTCCATTCATAATTTTGGGTGACCTCAATGGCCATAGTCCTTTTTGGGGCAGTCTTGATTCCAATTCCCGTGGTTTGCAAATTGAGCAACTAATTACAGACTATAGTTTATGCCTATTAAATTCGGATGAAAAGACCCATTTTCATTTACCTACAAGAACTTTTCATTCAGTTGATTTAGCAATTTGTTCTCCATCTCTCTTGCCATTTTTTAATTTAACAGTTGACAATAACTTGTATAACAGTGATCATTTTCCATTAATTATAACTGACAATAGACATAATGCAAATAGTATTTTCAGGCCACCTAAATATATCCTAAATGCCGCCAACTGGCAACTATTTACTTCACTAGTAAATTTTGATTCTGAAATAATTAGATCTTCCACTATAGACGATGCTCTTAATTATATTGTCAAAACCATAATTGAAACAGCAGATAAATCAATACCCAAGACGACTGGTAATTACAGAAAACAAAATAAACCCTGGTGGAATGCTGACTGCCAACAGGCTTATAAGAAACAAAGAAAGGCTTGGGATATTTTCCGCAGGCGTCCCACAACTGAAAATTTCATCATTTTTAAAAAATCTAAATCGGAATCCAGAAGAATTCAAAGAATTAGTCGCAGAGCGTCATGGCAGAAGTTTGTTTCTGGCATAACATCAACTATATCTAGCAAAAAACTTTGGTATAAAATTAAAAAAATTTCTGGTGTCCCTCAATTGAATACTATTTCTGTCTTAGTTGATAAAGGAAAAAAAATATCCACCCTAAAAGACATTGCAAATACCATCGCCTCGTCTTTAGCTGATACATGCAGTAGTGAAAATTACCCCCGTAAGATTTTAGAGAACAAAAAGAAAGCAGAAAAGCAAAAATTGCATTTTGATTCTAAGATTAATCTTTCCTATAACTGTGATTTTAGTTTTCAGGAATTTCAAACAAGTCTCTCAAAGATGCATGAATCTGCACCTGGCCCAGATAATATCACCTATACCATGATCAAACATCTAACAATAGAGTCACAGAAGAATTTGTTACATCTATACAACCGCATTTGGCGAGAACACCATTTTCCTGTTATTTGGCAACAGGCTGTAATTATTCCTCTCTTAAAACCAGGCAAAGATCCGACTAATCCATCTAACTACCGTCCAATAGCTTTGACAAGTTGTCTTTGTAAACTAATGGAAAGAATGATAAATAACAGATTAATTTATTACCTGGAAGACAGTAAATTGCTACATCCATCCCAAAGTGGATTTAGAAAAGGTCGTTGCACTCTCGATAATATTTTGGCCCTTGAAACTGATATCCGTCTCTCCTTTCTACAGAGAAAACATCTAGTTGCTATCTTTTTTGATATTGAAAAAGCATATGATAGAACTTGGAGGTATGGAATTTTAAAAGACTTACATAACATCGGATTAAGAGGAAATCTTCCCATTTTTATAAAGAATTTTTTAAAACTCAGAAAATTTCAGGTTAGAGTGGGAACAGAGCTTTCAAATTTTTTTATTCAGGAGGAGGGTGTTCCCCAAGGTAGTGTTTTAAGTGTAACCCTCTTTATCGTAAAACTAAATAACATTTTAAAACAATTATCCCCTTTTGTGAAAGGATCATTATATGTTGATGACCTGTACATTTCCTGTACAGGAAAGAATATGAATTTTATCCAAAGACAACTGCAGATTGCAATCAATAGTATTAATCAATGGTGTAATGATAATAGCTTTACTATTTCTACTTCGAAAACCGCTTGTGTCCATTTCTGTCAAAAACGCAATATTCATTTTGACCCTGAACTAAAATTAAATGGAGAAAACATACCATTTGTCAATGAAATTCGATTTTTGGGTGTTATCTTTGACAAAAAGCTCACCTTCTTGCCTCATATACAGCAGTTACGAAAAAAATGTGAAAGGTCTCTAAATATTTTAAAAGTATTATCGACAACAGCATGGGGGGCTGACAGAATCTCCATGCTTAAGATATACAAGGCTACTGTACTCTCTAAGCTTGATTATGGCTCTGTAATTTATGGCTCCGCTAGAAAAAGTATATTGCAAAAATTGGACCCAATTCACCATGCAGCTCTTCGTTTATGTACAGGAGCTTTCCGAACTTCACCCATTAAAAGCCTATATGTCGACAGTTTTGAACCATCCCTTGAATCTAGAAGGCAAATGCATTCATTAAATTATTTTTTTAAGATTAAATCAGATATAAGCCATCCATTTCACAATTTTGAACTGCGTCCTTATTTTATTCGATTGGCCGAAGCCAGGCAATCCTTTATTCCTGTATTTCATAGGAGAGTGCACAACATTCTTACAGATTTAAATCAGCTCCATTTAAAAGTAACCCTTCAACCAAAAAATAAGATCCCTCCTTGGAAAATTCCTGTTTTTCATTATTTAAACCCTTTTGCAAATTTTACAAAATCTGACACATCAGATATCATCTATCAACAAATATTTCTCGAACACAGACAGCATTATGTTGAATTTATTCCAATTTTTACAGATGGATCCAAATCAGCCAATAGTGTATCTTTTTCAGTTATTTTCCCGGATAATGTGTTTTCATTTAAAATTAATTCTTCCTGTTCAGTGTTCACGGCAGAGATAACTGCTATTTTATACGCACTAGAAGAAATCTATAATAGACTACAAAAGCAATTCATTATTTACACAGACTCCCTTAGTGCATTAGAATCTCTTACATCATTTCATCCTCAGTATTATCACCCCCTTGTTTTAAATGTTTTGGATATTTTAAATAAACTGGAATCTAGAAATTTTAATGTTTTATTATGCTGGGTACCGTCTCATGTTGGGATTGTGGGCAATGAAAGAGCAGACAAAGCTGCCAAATTGGCAACTGCCTCAAAGAATACTTCAGCACCTGTAACAGACTTGAAAAAGCATTTAAAAATATCTCTCTTAAACAAATGGCAAAGAGAATGGGACATTGAAAGTGAAAACAAACTTCATCGAATTAAACCTACTATCGAACTATGGCCTTCACAAATGAATAGAAAAACGGATACAGTTCTCACCAGATTGAGACTGGGTCATACTCGGTACACGCATCGTCATCTGCTGTTAGGAGAACAAGCTCCAATGTGTTCTCGGTGCAATTGTACTGTGTCCGTCCAACATGTGCTTTCTGAATGCCCAAATTTTGATACACAGCGTTTACGTTATTTTAAATCTAATAATATTGATTTATCTGCTTTACTTGGGAAATCGCCCCATGATAATCTCTTACCCTTTTTAAAATCTATTGGTTTTTTTTCACACATTTAGTTTTTTCCTCCAAATTATAACAATCATTTTTTTTTTTTTTTTTTATTTTTTTATTTTTTATTTTTTTTTATTTATTTTTTATTTATTTATTTATTTATTTATTTTTTTTCTATTTTTTTTTTTCCAAATTATATCAATCAGTTTTGTTTTTTAAATTTTAAATTGTATCAAATAATTTGAAATTTTTTACCTTGAAATCTTTTAGTCTGGCGCAGCATGGTCAAATCTATGGCCCTTGTGCCAAAAAACCAAACCAAACCAATATTAAATTAATTAGAAAAAAATGCAAAAAATGAGTATAATTGGTTGTTTTCTCCAAGGTTCTAACTGGAGACATACAAAAAATTCTGAGTAAATTTTCAAGCTTGATAAACAATTATTTTTGCAAATATGTTGGCGTTCGGATGTAAAATCACAATGTTGTGAAGTTGGATCATTCTGCGTTTGCGCAATGAGGGGATTTAAAAGAAAATTGTGTTATTTCTATTGACATTTTCATATCAAAAATTATTTTTAGGAGTAATATCAGTAAAATGAGTAATAATATCCCTTGAATTAAAAATGTAGTATTCAAATAATTAGGAAAAAAAAATGTATATAAATAATTTTTTTTTCCAGATTTGAACTGAAGACCTACAAAATGTTCCGAACCGGCATGTCAGTTAATCCACGAGGCTGCACATTCTTCGAGACGACAGTATATGTAACTTCTCAAGCTTGTTAAACAGTTATTGTTGTAAATTTGTTGGCGTTCTGGTGTAAAATCAAAATGCTATCAAGTTGGATCGTTCTGCGTTTGCGCGATGAGTGGAATTAAAAGAAAATAGTGTTATTTCTATTGATATTTTCATATTTAAAATTATTTTTACAACTAATATCAGTAGAATGAATAATAGTATCCCTTGTATTAAAATAAAGTATAATATTTAAATAATTAGAAAAAATGCAAAAAATGCATATAAATAATTTTCTTCCCCCAGATTCGAACTGGAGCTCTGCAAAACATTCCTAACTGGCATGTCAATTAATCCATGAGGCTGCACGTTCTTCCAGACGACAGGACATGTAAGTTTTCAAGGTTGTTAAGGAATTCATGGTGAAAATACGTTGGTTTTCTAGTCTAACAACAATTGGGCTCTTTCTACGCATGCGCGATGAACAGAAATTAAAAGATAGTACTAATTCTATTGATATTTTTATAGATGTTTTTTGACAATATTTCCTGGAAAATTAATACTGGTATCCTTTGAATTAAAATGAAGTTGGATATTAAAATAGTAAGAAAAAAGCAATAAATGTCTATGATTGTTTTTCTTCTCCCAGACTCGAATTGGAGACCTACAAAATATTCCGAACGGGAGGGTCACGAAATCCACCAGGCAACCCATTCTTAGAGACGGCCACACATGTCAGTTAATCAAACTGGTTAAATAATTAATGTTATGAATGCGTTTCTTTCTGGTCTAGAAGCACTATGATATAAATTAAAGCCCTTTCTGCACCTGTGCGATGAGTGGAACTAAAAAAGTAGTGGAATAAAAAATAGTTTTCATATAAAAAATATTTTTAGACGTATTACAAAGAAAATGACTAATAATATCTTTTGAATGAAAATGAGTTATAATATTAAAATAATTGGAAAAAAATGCAATAAATGTATATGATTATATTACTTTAACTGGAGATCTACAAAATATTCCGAACGTGAGTGTAACTTAATCCACCAGGCAACCTTCTTGAAGACAACTGCAGGTGTACGTTTTCAAGCTGGTTAAAAATTTATTGTTTTAAATTCTTGGGCTTTCTCATCTAGAATCACAATGATAACCATTTGGTCTCTTCCTGTCTAAGTATACTATTAAAATAATGAGAAAAAATATAAAAAAAATATTTAAATAAATAATTTTTTTCTCCCAGGTTCGAACTAGAAACCTTCAAATTATTCGGAACTGGTATATCAATTAATCCCTCAGACAACACATCTACACACACCCGAAATGCAAGTTATCAAGCTGGTTAAACAATTATTGCCGTTAATACTTTGGATTTCTAGTCTAAAAGCACAATGATGACAATTTGGGTCCTTCCTGCGCATGTGCGATGAGTCTAATTGAAAAAAATATTATTAATTCTATTGATATTTTCATGTAAAATATTATTTTCAGAAGTAATACCAGGAGAATTAATAATAGTATGCCTTGATTTAAAATGAAGTATAATATTAAAATAATTAGAAAAAAACGTATATAAATAGTTTTTTCTCCCAGATTCGAACCGGAGGCCTACAAAATATTCCTAACCAGCATGTCAATTAATCTACCAGGCTGCATATTCTTCGAAACGTCAGGACATGCAAGTTTTCAAGCTTGTTAAAACAATTAATGTTGAAAATAAATTAGTTTTCTGGTCTAGAAGCCCAATGACACCAAATTGGGTCCTTTCTACGCATGCGCGATGAATGGAATTAAAAAAAATAGTATTAAAGCTAGTTATATTTTTATAGAAATTTTTTTTAAAGTATTACCTGGAGAATGAATAATAGTATCCTTTGATTTAAAGTTAATTATACACTAAATAATTAGAAAAATGCAATAAATGTATATAATTATTTTTCTTCTGACAGATTCGAACTGAAGATGTGAAAAAAGTTCTTAACAGTCATGTCATTTAATCCAGTAGGCCAAACATTCATGCAGACAGCTCAAAATGCAAGGTTTCAAAGTCCTTTAAACAACTATTGTTTGAAATACCATGGGTTTTTTGTCTAAAAGTATAATTCTAGAACAGAATCTTTTCTGTATTATGTACGAAGTGTGGGATCAAAATAGGGGTTTATGATATTTTGAGATATAAATTAATGTTTAAAAGTATTATGAGCATAATATTTCGTATTAAACTGTGTATCATATTGAAGTATAGTATTATTATTTTTAAATTACATATTGTAAATCACAATTTTTTTCTCACTTCATATTTGAGAATAAATTGAACTTTCTTGGTTATATTCGTTTATGTAATCCCATTAATATTTGATTTTAACAAATTATTTCCATTTGTCTATGGTAAATGTTTTCTTAAATGACTCCACAAACCTGTTTGTTTTGTTTATGCCTTTGCAAAAGCTAGAGAATTTTTTTAAAGCCTTTTACAAAAATACATTTTGTTTCATTATTTAATTATTGGCGACATATATTTTAGGAGTTTGTAATTTATTTCTTCTTCTATGGATATCCTTTCTTACCAGCAATTTTTCTTTAGAATTATGTGATACAATACTTTTTTTTCCTGGTATTCTTTTGTAGCCTTCTTTCCTTGTAGATTAACGTTTTTTTATCTTTTCTTTTAATAATACTTCTTATTTTATGTTTAAATATTATAATATAAATTTTTTCAAGAATTTCGGGTTATGTAATAAAAAATTTTCTTTTTGGATTTCGCAAGAGTTTATCCTTCAATTAAGCTCCACATTGTTTATATGATATAATTTGAAAGAAGAATGAATGTAGCAGACGCTATTTCACAATACAAATAATAAATTGTTGCCAACATTTTTTATTCTAAATTATTCCCTTTTATAAAATTAGCTTTCGAAATCGTTTAAAAAATGTATAAATAACAGCATTTTTTATTTCTCTTCTATATGCTGCAAAGCGAATTATTTGATGCTTTTTTTTTACTTTTCATGCTTATTTATTTTAAAATGCAAAATTTTAATAATTCTTTAAAACTTTTCCTTGTACAAATGTAATGAAATCTTGCATCTTAATGAGTATTTTGAGCCCTTAAATTATTAACATATATAACATCTGAACTCTTAAGTCATTTAATGTATTAATTTTGTCTAAAATTGATTTTACAGTGAAAGCGTCATTTAGATGCTTCAGAAGCGTTTTTGATTTCTTAATATTTATTGTCATGAATGAAACAAAAATTGAAAATAAAAAGATATACAATTTCTTTCGTGTAATAAATGTAGGGAACTATTTTAATCCAAATTGAACTCATAAATTGGAATAAGATGTAATCAAGAATAATGTTTTTTAAGATTTATTAAAACAATTCTTTAAAATTTTGAATACATTATAAACTGATTTAAATTTGAAATACTAAAATATTCCCTTCACTATCTCACAAAGCCATATTTAAATGAGAAATTAATATTGCAATAAGGTAGTACTAGAACATTTATTCGTGTAATACAATTGGTTTCTCTATTATGGTTATTAAAGTATTGCTTTACGTAGAATATTAAAAATATTTACATATTAGAATTTTTATAATATTATAATCGAATGCTAATTTCCATTATTTTCTAAAACACAAACTGCCTTTAAGTTAGCTCTCAGGAACACTTTGTGAGTATGTGCTTCTATATTAGGAATCCTTCTGATACTATTCGCGTAATTTTTATTTTAATTTAATGCAATGTCTTTGTTTTTTTTGTACAGAATAAGTGCTTTTAATTGTTTGGAATATTCGCTGCATAAATCTCCCCCACGTAGAAGTCTAAAGAATAGTTGTTTTTATTCATTGGGAAATTTGATGGCTGTTTAGAGTGTGCACGTACAGAAAACTGCTGCTGCTTTTTTTTTCTTTTACAAATCAATGGAATACCAGAGAATGACCATTCTCTGGTAGAGAGAGGTAGATTTCTAGAGAATGACCATTTTCTAAATTCTTTTTATCAGATCTCATTAAAATAGCGAATGAATTCTGTTGATTTATATTGAAGCAATCTATTTAAATGAGTTCAGGTGAAGGATAATTGTTTTTAATTTAAATCAAATTGCATATTCCAACAGCTAGGTACCAGCTTAAATTCAATGAATAAATTTAATAAAAGTAGTAATTTCTTGGAAATTTAACTTGCGTGCAAACAATAATTAGAAAAGAGAAGAATATTGGATAATTACGAATGTGAATTCAAAATAAAAGCTTTATTTGCAATTCACAAAAACTGATTATTTACATGATTATTTCAACATAAAAAGTAGAACACTGACGTATTAAATTAATAATTCAGTATAAAAATCAAATAAAACTTGGCAGATATTAAACTACTAATGTATACAATAAAGTTAAAGAGAATTCAAATAGTCTTTTAATGTAAAGTATTCATAACATAAAATTGATATACCGGAATTGGTAAATACAAACATTGATTCAACAACACAAGCATTGATTAATACATTTAATACAAAAATTGTTTCTTAAAATATAATAAAAGAAAAACAAAGCACATGTATATTAGTTGATACATAGAGAATTTAATTTGAAAATTCGATAAAAAAAATTTTCAATACATTATTCAACTCAGAACAAGTGAGAATTTAATATTTTAAATAATTAGAGTAAAAAGTGAAATTTAAAGTTTCTGAAAAGCAATGATTATAAATAACTAGTTTTCTAGTATTACTGATAAAAGCAAGTCATCTACACTACAGTATACATTGTTCATCGCATCCATTCACTTTTTTACCCTCAACAAATATTCGAGGAGATTTTTAGGAGTTTTGATTCATACTAATCATGCCAAAGCGTCTTATTTTCTGCGAAGGCATACTGATCAGTGTGGTGATCAGACACAGAGATCAAATGCTTTCGAAGAATCTGAGGATATTTTGATTCACTGGCCGGCCAAGTCAATCAAAGTATCCGCTATCCGCAGATGTAAACATTAAAGTAAATTTGAAAGCCGAAACGGTGAAATTTAGAAATTTTCATTTAGTACTTAAAATTTAGTAATGATTATATTATTAAGGATAATAAATTCATAAAAAATTTATCTATTTAAAGTTTTTTGTTTAAAAACTGCAAATGGATGCAACGATTAAATACTTATTTAATATGGTTACAAAGTTAAAACTTGTTTCTAAAAGAGTTGAAATTATATTTCAATTAATGAGCATTGATACCAAGTTTTTAAAATTTCTTTTCAAGAAAAATTAATGCTATGTATTTTATGGTTATTCAAAAATGGAATTTAATGAACAGAATAAAGTCCTATCGTATTGCATAATTTCAGAATAATTGCAGTTACAATATAAATTTATTATAATATTATCATATAAGTATAATAAACTTTTCAGTGCACTACACTATATCACATGCAAAGTCACATAAGGTTAAGAAAGGTTAATAGAATACATTTCTATATTTCAAATAATCATTAAAAATACAAAATGGGCATGTTGTCGTTGAGGGTTTTTGCCATTTCTTTCATTTTCATACAAAACACATTTTGAGTTTGACTTAATATTTATAATTTGACAAATCTTCATTCAATAACTCATTGCACAGATTCCAAATTCCAATACGAACTTCGCTGAAGTTTCCAAATGTTATCCACTTTATCGTGATTATTTCGTCAAAACATGACTATATCTGAAAGGATTACATATTTGAATTAACACAGATTAAAAATATCAAGAATACTTTTAAATGCTTGAGTATAAGTGAATTAATTTCTCTTCAAATCAACGATTCAAAAACAAAAAAAAAATTAAAATTTTGCTATCAATTGAAGTGAAAATAAAAATAATTTTAAAATGTAGATTTACCAACGTCTTGCTTTTCTCACTTTTTCGTCTTTTGAAAGAGAAATTTAAAATTATTAAAAAAATACATTCAAATCGCTAGCTAAACAAAAAAGTTCCAAATCTAAGAATGTTCATTTCGTGAAGACCAGAAGTGGCGTGAATAAGGAATTTTTAAATAGCCGTTCAACAATCTCTATCATAGGCTATACTTTTGAAGAATCTGTGTTCTTTTACCAAATCCGCAAAACAATTTTATGCACTCAAAACTTACGCATTCATGTATAGGACAAAAAAAAACATGGTCTAAAGTTTCGCTTCTTCATTATTGTTTAAATGAAGTTTTCTGTGTTGTTATTGTTGTCTTGAGAATCACGTACGGCCGAACTCATATCGGCATGTACCAATTTCTAAAATTAAAAAGATAATTTTTACATATTAATCGTAATACGTTTTATTCATTCTAAAAATGAGTAGAAGAAATAACTGGAATAAGATTTGAAGGAAATAGCTGGAGGATGAAAGACAACACGAAAACAAAATTATACGGAAATACATCATCTCCCACATACGCACGTCTGAAAAAATTTCTCGCCATACTGCATGTCTTGTTAATACAACATGAGGAGGCTTCAGTTTTTAGAAAATTAGTTAGGCATCTTTACTGCTCCAAGAAATTTGAGAGTCCTAATGGAATGATCCTCGAATGTCAAATCAGATTTTTATAATTCATGAACGTATGATGCCCTAGAATGTCATCTTAAGAGAAAGTCCTCCCAGAATCAAATACGATGTGTATTGTTGGCGTGAGCATAAAAACGGGAAAGCTTTATAATAAGAGGTATTGATGGGTTTCCCCCCCCCCTAAAATTGAAATCAGTAAGTTGTCCAACCTATTTATAAAATCAATAAAACAAAAAAGGTACATTTATTGCTATTTTATTTTCAAATCGATTGTATCTAATATTCATTTTGATACGATAATTATGAAAATTTACACAACTTACGGAAATCACTTTATTACCGTTCTTTTCCGAGCATCTCAGACAGTCTTGCATAGAATTTGTAAGTTGGAAATGAAAAGGTCCTTCATTCCACAGATGAGGAATACTTTTGTGCTGCTGTTCAAATAAAAGGCATCAGGCGTATTCTTTACACCGTTGGCTACTGTAGTATCAAAAGCACATTATTTGACCCTTATTTTTCTTAATAGAATGTTCCGTTTCCCTCAAGTAGAAGTTAGCTATAAGTAAATTGGTGCAAATGGATGTTATCTCTCAAGTTCTTCCTAGTATGCCTTTCTCCAAATGTCAATATCTGAAAAAATTAAACAGATATTAAAAGTACCGTGAAATGCAAGAGTATACACAAATTACATTTGCTGTTTCATAAGTAATTCAAAATCCCGAAAAGAACTTACTATCTTATTAACAGAATGAAATTAACTCTTAATTATAAAAATATCGGGTATCCATTTTACTTAAAAAATGAAAATATTCGTAGCATTTCAAATAGATCAATAATAATTGATAAAACCATTTGATTCTTGTAAAAAAGAATTTCTAATTTTTTTACATGTTTATTTAGGGAAAAAAGGAGCCTCCATTTTATTAATCTTTTATGCACAATTAATTATATTTGCTACTCCGATAAAAATTAACTGGAAATATTTAGAATGCTCTTTAAAAAAGATCCATAGCATTCTTGGTGATGAAAAAGGAAATTTCATTTAAGAACCATTCAATTTGAATTTCCTAAGCATGCAATTGGAATTTTATAGAATATTATTTTGATCATAAAAATTCATGACCTATTCAAAAAGCATATTAAATGTTACAACAAATAAGGATTTGAAAAAACATCGATTTTTCAAATAGAAATTCATTTAGTCATTCACAAAAGTAAATTTCTTGCAGGTCATTCAGAAATAAAAAAAAAATTATTTACAAGCATTTTCTGCTATGTCATAGATATTAGAACATAATGGTTTTTAATGGATCCATTAATGGCAAATTGCTTTCTAGTGAGGATGATAAACTTAAGTTGAATCTATAGTTTTTTTTAATATAATTATTTTTTTTATATCTCTTTTAGCCTCAAAAATTTTAATTTCTGGAAGGACCAATTAAAATGACTTCCGGATGGGAAGTCATTTTATCAGGATTATTGATTAAATTTAAGAACTTACTGCGTTCATGGATGATTCGATGTGATCTTAAGAGAATATTTCCACGAATCTAGCGTAATTGAACTAAATGAATAGCATGCATATGGAACCAAGAGAGTAACATCGGTTTTTGGCAGTCTGACTTTATGACAATACATTGCACCATGATCCATAAGTTATCGACCCTATGAATAACAATTAAAAAAGATGAATGCATTTTTAGAGGTCAAATTTTAATTTGCTAAGTCAAATTATCGTATTTATTCTTCACTTCGATATGATAATCTTGAATAGTATAACTTACCTTTGTTACTACTTATGTACCAAATTTAAACAGAAATTTATGTCCATCCCGGCAGCTACTATCTGTACCCATTTGTCAGCAACTGTAAAGGCAGTCACTCTTCTTATGAGAAATGACATTGTGCAGTTGTTTCATTTATAACAAATGTCTGCACCGGCCAGTTTTTATTATTTCTGTCACCAAGTCTTTCACTGAAATGAGAAGAAAGCTAATAAATCCAACAAAAACTAATCTGTATTATTGAAATAGTGTAAACGAGACCCGTAACTTACCTGATATTTTACGTAATTCAGAGTAGGCCATTCTGCTCAGTTGCAGAAAAAGGCACATGAAAACTGACGTCATCGCTCCTTCCTCAGGCATTAGGCTGTGCCATGTAAAATCCATATAATTGTGGCACTCACGGCGCTTAGAAGTCACATACACGGAATATCCAAAGATAATTAAAGTTTCTTTCGTGTTCATTGCAGACATCAAATGCGTAGATTTTATTTAATATTACAAATTTACAATTAAATTTAAAATACTTTAAAAAGCAACTATCTTCTAGCGACATTTACCATTCTTAAATAGGTATAAAAATATGTTTTCGGCACAAGATCTTTTAGTAGGAAAAACTGTGTTGAAATTCGAGGTTTAGAGCTTGATTGTAATTCTATTCAGAAAGTAAATAGTACTATTTTTAAATTTCCGAAGATAAAGAACTACATATGATCACATTAAGTTTCTGTTACAATAAGCAAATAGAATAAGTAGTATTTCATGCTTTTAAGCATGAAATGGAAAAAGCAATGCTTTTAAGCTTAATGGAAAAAGCAATTTGTATCTATTTCTATGTACAGATTACAATTCGAGATCTGTCTCTAATTTATAAGATTCCCTTTGTGACTCCCAATTTTTAACTTGAATGCCTTATAAATAAATGTAATTATCTAAGACTTTCTTGCCTCTTTCCTAGCAAATTACTTAATTTCATTAATTTGGATGGTAATTAAGATCTATCCTTATTCAATATATGAAGTTATTCAAACTTCATTTCAGATTAGATATGGAACAAACTAAATTCTCAATTCTAGAAATAGAGAGATTGAAATATGCTTTGTTGCTTTAATCAGCTGAAATTACATGTTTATTCAACTTCAAAAATCAGATTGATCGATATGCGAGACTGAATCAATTCTGGTTTTTTTCTTCTAAATAATGGCGAATTTTACATCAACTAGAGGAATAGTTAGAATATAGAATATTTAGACCGTGGTACACAAGATTACATTTCCTGTTACAAAAGAGGAATTTTAATTCTAAGACAGAAAAAAACTGGTTAAAAAGTAACTTTTAATCGGTGTTAAAAAATTTCGAAATTAATATTAGCTTAAATCCAGTTAAACGTTCAGTTGCTTCAATGCCCTACTAAAGAATAATCAAATATTGTTTGCAGAAATTACAGGTACTTTCTGAAAAGGGTCTAAAGTAAATACTTTCATTAAATTTAATTTTGAATATTAGTATGTCTTTATCATAATCCGTCAGCGATAAGCTTAAAATTTCAAGGACTCCTGTCAGCCAATTCGTACTTTAAACGAAATAGGGATTTGAATCAATTCTGACCTACAGAACTCATACTGTTCTGTTCATAAAATGGTGAGCATCGACTAATCACTATGAAGAGATACAGATATTTTTCAGTCATTATAAACAGCATTTGGTCAATTGAGCTACCTACTCTCATTAGTACAGATTTTCTAAAATACAATACAAATTACATTAAATATATATATCAATTGTTTTTCAATCTTTCTTTTGACTTGAGTGTAATTTAACAAAGTGTGGAAAATCGATACAATTAGTCATGTATTCTTAAAAAAAATTAAGAATTGCTGACTGGGTGGGATTCAAATACATTTTTTAAATTATAATGAAAGCCTTCATAAATGTAAAATACCATATATTTCCGAATGCATAAGCATTTGATAGGAAATTTACCCCCAGTATTTTTCTATTTCAAGCATTTTAAACTCTTCTGTGTCTACAATTCTACTTTCTATTGAAATATTGTGCGCAATGTGAAACTGAACGAATATTAATGCTAGGAGATGCCTTATTGGGAAATTGTGGCGCCATTCCTTGACTAAATATTTTCTATTGCCCAAACCTAATACACAGGCAAAATAAAACATTTCATAAACGTTTCCAACATTCCTCCAGAAACAAAAATACACATATCACCCGCGCCATCAACGCCACACACACACACACACACACACACACACACACACACACACACACACAC
>JAPMOQ010016726.1:2452123-2495243 GCA_026543055.1 Argiope trifasciata
CACACACACACACACACACACACACACACACACACACACACACACACTTTCTTTCTCGCTCTCTTGAAATCACAATACACACATTACCCACACCATCAGAGGTCCCCTCAAAAACACAATACACACATTACCCGCACCATCAGAGGTCCTCTCAAAATCACAATACTTGCATTACCCGCACCATCAGCACTCTCGTAATCAAAGTGAACAAAAACAATACCTAGGAAATAGCACAAAACTCGAAATAACAATTCATACAATCATCACCCACTTCACTGCCACCAATAGTCTGAAGTCACAATTCAATCATTACTTCAGTGTCCTGTTTAAACTCCCCCCCCCCCCCTCGAGATCATAATTCATTCATTACCCACGCTCCAGCCAACAACACATTACAATCCATAAACAACTATGCAGTCACTATCACCACCACCAATCCGAAAAACCACTCCACTCATTACCCACGCCCCCACCACCAATCCGAAGCCACACTCCATTCATTACCCATGCCACCACCACCAATCCGAAGCCACACTCCACTCATTACCCATGCCACCTCCACTCCGAAGCCACACTCCACTCATTACCCATGCTACCTCCAGTCCGAAGCCACACTCCACTCATTGCCCATGCCACCACCACCAATCCGAAGCCACACTCCACTCATTGCCCATGCCACCTCCAATCCGAAGCCACACTCCACACATTGCCCATGCCACCTCCAATCCGAAGCCACACCCCACACATTGCCCATGCCACCTCCAATCCGAAGCCACACTCCACACATTGCCCATGCCACCTCCAATCCGAAGCCACACTCCACACATTACCCATGCCACCTCCAATCCGAAGCCACACTCCACACATTACCCACGCAGCCACCAGCAGCAACTCTCTCAAGACCACTCATTCCTTATTATCCAAGTTGCTATCAAAATCTCAATTCACACACATTACCCAAGCTGCTGCCAACACCCTGATCAAAACAATCTATTCCCATAACTACGTCATCGCGAGTCCAAATTCAGAATTCACATATTCCCCAAGCCAAAATCTGCACCTCCAGTTCAGGATTACCCTAAAGTATTATGTGCGCTTCTAACTTCAATCCAAGCCCGTAATTCTCCTACTTGTACAAATATAATTAATCATGCTGTTAATTCCTTAAATTCCCGATTCTCAACTTGGCATAAATATCCGATAACTGGACGAGGCATAAATATCACTCATTAACCATTTTTAATTCGCTTTAATTGTAAAATTCGCCACTGCACAGATTAGGTTTCACATAATACCCAAATGAAGTAAATTAGTTTTCTTCCTTACATTATATTTGCGTGTTATAAGTGAAAAATTTACATCGCTAGGCAATTTTTTTCTTTCGAGCTATGCATTTGAAAAGGTGAATAAAATACAACCCAGTACTCTCATTGCAACAAGGGGACGAAATATTTTGCATTCAAATAAACACAAAAACGGAATTTTAAAAAACCGGATATTAGTGCTGGTTTTGATGAACGATATATTGAGCTAAAGCAGTGAAATTGTAAATAAAACAAGAAATGCTCTTTATTTTAAAGTATTAACTTCCGAAATTAAACAGGAATATTTCCCATATTCTCAAAATGCTTTCTAAGAAAATTTATGAATCATAATGTTAGATTTCTCTCAAAATGCAATCTACGATTGAGCAAATCTAATCTCTAAAAATTCCCGATTATATCTATGGACCTTGCAAAATTTGATTAATTGCAGCCAAAACACATTATGAATAAATCAAATTTCCTTTGAAGCGATGTGTGTTTTGAATAATGCGCGAAAGATTCGATTCTTCAATTTAAAAATACACATTTCAATGCACAATCGTAAGTAAAGCATGGAGTACCATTAATATTTTTCATGGTCTTCAAATATGCGATCTAAAAATATCTTGTATATTGTTGGGCTGAGATAGATAAGAGACTAAATGTGTATTTCTAAATTTCAGTTAACTTTTTATATTTCAACGTTAATTGAATAAAGTCAATTTCAGTCGTAAAACTTAAAATAAATCTCCACTGAATAACAGCTAATTTTATGCAATAAAACCTTTGAGAATTCATATTTTGAATAACGAAAGAACTGGATAATAAGAACTAGAACTGGATAATTAAGGGTATTAAAAAAATAGCGTTAAATATTGCACAAAAAGTTAAAATACCAAATTTTTAATGCAGTTTTTTGCATTGATATAAGACCACACGAATGATAAAAATTTTTTATAGCAGATACAAAGGAATTAAATTTTTTGTGAATATTATTGGGCTGTTAACAAATGCGTAGGGACCGAGTACGATTTGGGTACGCGTTACTGGAAGATTTTTGCAACCTGAGTTCAACTTGGGTGTTTTTTATGGTTCTATGCAGCAGACAACGTAGCTCAGAAATACGTAAAAGTAAGGTGTAGAATCTATTGTAAATCATTGTGTTTTCGGGGGGGGATGCGCTTTAAAGGATTAAAGAAAAATTATAAAAATTAGTTCACACAGCCTGTTAAAAAATAGCAATTGCAAAACGCACTAATAGAATCTATATACAAATTACCGAGGGGTGCTTCATTCTTACTCAATAACTACTGCAATATAATGCTATTCAATTTCCTATAAAATTCTAGAGAATTTAGAATTGTAATAGTTTTTGTAAAGTCTCCTATACTGTATTTAAAATAGAAATGGGAAATCGACGTATCAGTCATTTGAAATTAGTCATTTAAAAATAATCGGCAATATTTGTTTAAAATTTAAAAATATTTCCCAACATGTTTGACATTTCCACCACCTAGATGAAAAGTTTTATTTTCCTCATAAAAATTTTATTCTCGAATTCTTTAGAAACTTCTCAAATATTTAAAAATAAATCATTTCTCCTAAAATTGATATTCTTCAGTTTTATGGTGCAAGAAAATAGCTTTAACGCTTGGGGCTTTAAAATCTAACGGCATTTTATTGATCTATTTACAAAAATAATGTATTTCACATTTGATAAAGAAAATCTACCTTGTCTAACATAATAAATTAATTTTTCAGACGAAAGAGCCAGATTTGCCTTTACTAAGTATAAAAACTTATTTTGATTTAAAATTCACTAGTTTAAGAATTTATCTTGTACTACATTATGCGTTATATTCCATATCACAATTCAAAAGCAAAAGTTTGAACAACAGCATATCTATACTTATAATAAAGCTCAATGTGTGTGTGTGTGTGTGTGTGTTGGCGCTCTACAGGCCAGACCGTTAGACCTACAGCTACCAAATTTGGTACATGTATACCTTGGAGGTCGGGAATGTGCACCTCGGAGCCCTTTTTTCGAATTTTTAATTAGAATTTGAATTAAAATTTAAGCGAAATTTCAACGTTTTTCCGTTATAACTTCCGAAAATATTATTGCACAAACATGATTTTTATATCAATTTAAAGATTAAAAAATTAGCTTTATAACGGTATCAGTGTTTTTAATTTATAACGTAAGCTTCTATTTTTAACGAATTTTTAAAGAAATATTTTAACCATGTTTTTATCACGTGACGGGATAAAATAAAAGAATGCCGGAAGTTCGAATAAAAAAACTATCATCGCAAAATAAATCTAAAGAAATGCAACTTTTAACACGTGACTGGATAAAATAAAATAAATATAAAATGTGATATTTTCTAAAAAAATAAATGCAAAGCAAAGGATTGTATGATCGTTTGCAATATCTAAATAATTAATCCAATAAATCTTCTTTTCGGTAAACCTGATCGAATTTAGACAGGATATGCATTGAAATCCGACTTAATGGGATATTTTTATTATCGTTTGCAATATCTGTATAATTAATTCAATATTTTTTTTTCATTATAAAATGTGATATTTTCTAAAAAAATTAATGCAAAGCTAAGGTTTCTATAAAATCTGCAAGAGCACGTCAAATTGAAAAAATTAGTTTTTTTCCCCGTGTTGCCATCATTTTGACAGAAGTTCAAATTAAAAAAATTAAAAAATTATCATCGCAAATTAAATCGGAAGAAATGCAACTTTTAGCACGTGACTAGATAAAATAAAATAAATATAAAATGTGATATTTTCTTTAAAAAATGCAAGGCAAAGGATTCTATGATCGTTTGCAATATTTAAATCATTAATTGAATAAATTATCCTTATTTATACAGGATTGAATTTATACAGGATATGCATTCAAATTCCTTTTCAATGGCCAATTTGTAAAATATTATTAATAGGCATACATATTGTTTAATATTATTAATTTGATCTAAATGAAGTAAATAATTACATTTTATGAAGTTTGAGTTAAACAATGCATTTATGAATAATGATTTTTAGATTTCTTCATACTTTGCTCTGTCACCCATATTTTACAAAATATTTTTTATTAATATTTTAAATAAAAGTTGCTACATCAATCAGTCTACTAAATCAATCATTAAAATTTACTGATTTATAAAATTAAAGAATATTATGAGGAAAACGCTTTCTTTTAGAACTTTCCGTCCATCATCTCAAAGAAAATATTAATTTCAGGCCAATCAATGCCCGGAGTTATTTCAAGGTTAATGAATATGTGATTTAATTGAAAATGTTAGAACCCATTACTCATGGCGAACCAGCTGGTCGCCAAAGGCGGCTAGTAATCAATAAGACTAGATTGTGCTTGAATATATAATCTGAAAGATGCAAGAGGACAAGGAAAAAACTTTAGAAATTGCAAACCACTTTGCCGAAACTTCGATATCAGTTAGAAATTGTTAATGAAGCTATGCTGCGAATTGACCTATGATGAAAAATGCATTTTTAGAGGTTGAATTGATCTACAAATAAAAATTAACGTACGTCTTTAGGATAAAACTAATTGCATTTTGTGTGATTTTGGAAAATTCGATTCAAATATTTTAATAGATACTGTATCCAAAAAATATTGAATCTTCGTTTTTGTTTCAGACGATGGTAATTATTCCCTGCTTTCCCATGCTTTGCGGTTCATTGGAGCTACGACACGAATTTTATTACTCTGCATTACGTGTATGTGCCTTATGTGTTTTTTAAGAATTATTTCGATTGGAATTAAATAGTTTGGAGACTCTTGGAAGGGATTAAAATCTTAACCCCCTGTAGTTTGAACGAAAACGGAAGAAACATTCCCAATCTCCGAATATTTCATGCAAACAACCTCTCAGCGGCTGTGATACCACAGTTATATAGACATACCTGGTTAGTCTAATGCAATAAAGTGGGAAATTCAAAGGAAAATATCAACTTTTTTCATTAAAAAATGGGATGGTAACAAACGAATCAGATGGTACTCTTTTGAAACCAGCTTGACTTAACAATGATTCGATATAAGCAATTCGTCACATGAGGAGAGTTGAGTAACGATCAAGGAATCGAATCCTTTGCGTAGTTCCAATTTTTGTGTGGTATGATCAGCTGGAACAGAAATTCTGATTAATGCCCATACGTAAATCATAAATACTAAAATAAAGTAATATTAAGAACTGAATATTTTGTTCACTTTTGTTTTAAATTAAATTTACTGCCATATTTTATATATGTTTATTTGGTAAAAATTTTTGCATTGCGAATTGTGCTCGTTAAATTGAAAATGGATTGTACATCGTTAATCTAGGCAACTAAATAAAGGTGATTTAAAACAATGATAGTTCTATCCTTGAATCACTTTAGAGTGACAATCGCAGAGAAAACCCAAAAGAATGAATACTTTTTCATGGCACAAAGAAGAGAACTTACCAAGCTGCTCCAAGTGAAAAAATAGCACCAAAAACTCAAATCAATGAGAAAGTGCCAAAAAATTGAGCCCATACTTTTCTAAACAAAAACAATTTTTGTATGGTTTATACAGCAGTCATTTTATTTTTTGCACATCCTTGTATTAACGATAATAATCAGTTTATTATTTAGGTTAACATTCTATTTTAGAGCCACACTAAGCGTTTTTAGATACGACCTCTTAATTTTAAATAGCAATCAGATGAAGGCGACATTACAGATGCAAACCCTTACCCAAACTTCCACGCCACACCAGAGGAACAATTATAATAATTTACAGATATTGAAATTCATTCAAAATTATGAATTTCTAGAGCTTTTGGCTTTCCAATAAATGATAGCTCTCGTGTCAAAACCACCAAGTAGAGCATTTGTCATCTGTAAACCCCACCGGCATTCAGCGTGGTAGTTCCTTTTATTACAAGCACTAGACTATAGGAATTTGCATCTGCGCTGTTCCTTTAAGAAAATTTTCATTTAGACTAACAAACCTTCATTAAAGTACTAGGTTTAAAGACGCTCATTACGAAAAGACTTCAACGTTTTTCGAGACCTAATGTTATCAAATTTAACTAATAATAAATTTATGAGAACTTAGCATTCTCAGAGAAAAATTTATTTCCCATGAAAGTTTTTTAAATTAAGATTTCAAAATTTCTAGTAAGGAAAAATAATTCAAATATTCTGGAACACATGACAAAGCTATTTATATGAATTCAAAGATCTTTTCTTAAATACTGTTTATTTATGTACATTCATTTTTATTAATGAAATTGAGATAGAAAACAATGATTAGAATCTAGTAAATTTCATGCATTTTATTTATTTACATATTTTAATCACGCGCTTAAATCAATTCTTAGGTTGTAATTTTTGAAATTGAATTTATGCATTCATTTTAAAGTGCGATCTGTCATTAAAGATTAAGATTAAAGTTTAAAATACCGTACTACTAAGAAATGTAAGTTCTAAATTTAACGAGGATTATTTAGTTTCAAAATTTAATGTTGATTGGGGTTTAAAAAAGTAGGTTTAATTACTTTTAAATTATGGAATTTCAAAGATTATAACCTTAGTTGGAATTTTCTTTCAATAGACTTGAGCATTCTCAATACTATACAGAAAAAATGCATTAAAAAATTCAGGAAATAATTGAAAACAATGTGCATTCGAATATGACATTAAATTGTGAAATCTGAGGATTTTTTGAAAATAAGATTCTTTTTTTAATAAGTAAATTTCACCATGTAATATGGGTTCCATATTTAGAGACACCGTGTGTTGTTACAATTTACTTTCTAACTATAATGAATCGACTGTATTAATAGACCGAGTTTAAAACATTTGAGAAGTAATCGTTTACATGACAACTAATTTCAGTTAAATAAAGAAAAACTTGCAACGAATGCATTTTTGCTCATTCACGGCACATTTCGTGTCGTTTGAATATTAGATGCATTATCCATTCCAATTAACACTTTAAGAAAGAATCCAAAGCCGAGATTAATACAATTTCTGTATTCAAACCAGTTTTTGGTGTGTAAATGTAAAGAACATTTCTGAAGTTTCTTAAATTTTAATGCATTTTGCTCAAAATTTTTTATTTTTGTTTTCGTTTAATGTGAATATTTAAAATAAATACAACTTAAAAGGTAGAAAATCTTACAGAAACGTCTTCAAGACGAATACAGCTATTCAGATCCAGCTTATAAGTACTAAAATCCATTCAATATAATCGTTTTACATTTACCATCAATTTTAGTTTTTCTTAATTATCACTTACTACAATGTTTAATGTAGTTCTCTAATGTATATTAAACAAAAAAGCAAAAAACATAACTTTGCAATAAAAAGGCTTAAATATTCAATAATATTATATGCAGGTTTATTTTAATCCTTTTTTGAATGATTGTTCAGGATAGATTAATAAATGTAGAATTTTTATTGCAGTACCCCTTAAAATATATGCTTCATCAAAATTTTTGTAACGCTGTTTTCATTATTGGATACATTGTAATAGTTTAGTCCATTATATTTATATTTACATTTTTTTGAATACATTGCGATATTTAGTTTATTAAAATAGTCAACTTTGGTGACTAATTACTTTCTTGAACGTACCGATTGCGTTTACTTTCTTTCAAATTTGATAATTTGTCGCATAAATTATTAATCACAATTCATGTATAATATTTTAAACCATTAAATTTTGACCCATCGACTCATTTTATTTTAATATTCTTAAATCTATTTGCGCGTTTTGCATACACATCTTAAATAGTAAATAGGCATTTGAAAAAAATGAATGAAATGCAATAACATCAATAGAAATTAGACAAAAACTGAATATTTTTTTATTTACCTTCCATAAGATTTCTTCAATTTTAAGAAAACTTAGAATTTATTCAATTTTGGCGCTTTTTCAGATGTGTTACCTTCGATAAAAAAAGAAGTCCAAATTTTTTATGATATATTTAGACATTGTATGCTTTTATGATAAAGTGTCTCAAAAACAATTTTGTTTTGGTAAGCATTATGAATGAAATTTTCCTTACAAACATTGAAGCGCCTTACAGATTTTAACATAGAGAATTGCCGAATTTGAATTTTCCCATTCCAAAAACTAAGCAAAAATTTAGACTATATAAAAACACAATTATCTTCTACAGCAAGCAATTTCATTAAAAGTGATGAAAATTTTTCGCATTTCAAATTGGTACATTCATTCGCCTAGTAAGTGATAACGATAAGGTTTGCATACTAAGGATTTAGAAATAAAAGAAATATGAAATGATTTGAAAATGATAAACCTAGATTTTCTAAGAAAATCCGGATTTAAATTATCATCAGTAATAATCTTGTATCGGTAAAACGAAATTCATTGAGAAATTAATCAAAAAATTTCGAATCAATCAATAAAAAAAACCTCGCATTTCGTTACTATATTTATGTGAATTAAAAATTAAACATAACTTACCCATTATCATTCAATCCGGTATCAATGGTGAACAGACATCAAAATACTATACGGTACTGAAAACTTACACATCATTAAAATATTTAGCCATACAAAGAGCACTAACTAATTACACAGTATTCCGAGCTCAAATATATTTTTAATTTTTATGTAATTTATAAAACAAACCTGCCATCATTCGTAAGGAACAAGACAACGAAAGAAACAGTTAAATCTGAAAGTTTATGACTTTCGGCGAGTCTTGAAACTTCTTATAAAATTCCATCTTCTTCCAAAGGTTAATACAAGGTGGTTTCTAAACAAGCCGATATTAAAAATAGTTATAAAAATTCGAACCCAAAAGAGGAATATGCTGTAAATATAAATAACAATGATTTCGATAAATTTAAAAAGAAATCTGCAAGTTTTTGTTGAAAATTAGGGCAAAAAGAAACAAATGTATTTTGTAAAATTGTTAGCACTCATAGTTGACTATTCTATGAGCTATAAATTTTATTTTCACATAAGGAACAACAGAAAATGATGGTTCAGTAGTGTAGGTGTCAATGTAGACACACTAAGACACTGTGTTGCTCCAAATCTAACTAAACCTTTCTGAAAAAGTTTTTGGCATAACTTTTTTAGATCCTTCCAATAACCGGTTATGAATTCTTGCATCGTCTTGACTTAGTTTTTAGTTTCCTGTTTCTTGTTTCCTAAGCGGAAATCCAGTCTATGTCTACAATTTTTAAGATCAAAAGCTTGTAAATTGAATATTGATTCTAAAAATGACTTAAAACTAAGTAAGAGTGTAAAATTCTAATCCTTTTTTCAAATGGTATTAAAAGATGAAGCGAGAATGTCATTATCCTTAGACTAAGCAGGAAATCGGGAAGTCTCTCACATAACTTTAGTAATATTTTTACAAAATTTTATTTAGGAGTTTTATAGGTCTAAAGGAGAATAACTGGTTATGAAATATCTGAACACAGTTTGATTTTACTATGTGTTATAAATGCAGAAAAAGCTCGAATTCAGAGGTGTTAAGTTCTTTTTACTGCGTTCTTCAAAATGTATGAAATTACAAATAAAATCCGATTCTTTCTAGATTATATTTAACTACAGTCTTACGAATAACAATTCTTTGTAATGTCTCACAACGTACTATTGAAAATTGAATTATATTTCAAAACTGCAAGTGGTCTAAATTCAATTTCTATTAATACGTTATATCCAAAGAGTTAAAAATGTAAAGCTAGTTCAGTATCTGTATAAAATTAAAAATTGAATGTTGGCGCATTTAATTATATATTTTTCATAGACTCTGTGATATATTTTTATTTATAATGGATGTGATGTCAAAATTAACATAAAGCTGAAGTAAGTTGTTTTTTCATTTTTTTAAACTTTCTGTATAGTTTCTGTCTTTCTGTCTGTCTTTTTTAAACTTTCTAAACAAAATAGAGAGCAAAAGAAAGTTTGTCTAAGGAATGAAAATACCCCCCCCCCCCCTCAAACTTTGCTGGATCATACTTTAAGAAGAGTTTCACTTTCACCTCTTCCCTTAGATTATAGTCTATATAGAAGGTTTCTATCCTCCCTCTCTATTTGTAATCTAAGAGGAAGGTTCTTATCCCCCTCTCTTATAGGATTGTAAAACCGCTTCCCGACTACCTACCCTGGATGCTCCGGGACATCAAAAAACCCCGGAAAACTTCAAAAGAGGGGTAAAACGGGAAATTCTACCCAATCTGAGACCTCACAGATAATTGGAACGCGGTTTAAGGGCCGTTCTACCTATTACCACAAGGGCCGTGCTCCCCCTTTGACCTCTTTTGCGGTTTTCTGGACTTCTTTGACATTCGCAGTTTTTATTGACAAATTGTCGGTAGAAACGACAGGCATAAAGGAAGCCGAGAAAACAACAAGACGGGTCGGAAGGCAGAGCGCATGTCTCGTCTGTAGCTCCTCAACTTTAAAAGTTCCTCCTCTTGTCCTGAAATCGCTCACCAACAGATGGGTCTTAATTTCTAGCTTCTCCTATATTTCATCATTATTCCCAACCATTCACGAAGTCACATCCGTTCCTTCCTGTTAAACACATCATTTTTTTGTATTTGCTGTTGTTTTTAAAATAAAAGTGGAATCTGAAACATTTTTTTTCTCTTTTATCCCTAATTCATTTAATGCAACACTGACCCCTGGGTTTGTTTCTCGCAAATAACTAAAAAATTTCGCTTGTGTATTAGCTATCAAATTGGAAAATGTTGATATAGCATTAAAATTATATTTTACCTCTCTTTATCCTACAAGGAAAATGAACATCAATACTGATAAACGTTGCAGATGTTTTTAATATTATGCGTTTTGTATAATTTTCTGATATCAAGCTTTTAAATTTCAAATAAAAAAAGAGTGAGTTTTTTTTCTTAATAGAAAAAATATTGTTATGATTTCGGATTAATTATGCTAATTTTTTGTGTCTGGCTGTATCAGTGTCTGAAAATGCTAAGAAAAATATTAACATTATTGCAATTTTGTTTGTTTATTTATAATTGTATCAATACCCAAGTGCTTCAAAAGTTACGAAAAGAAGTCTCCGAAGAGAGAAATAACAAATAGAAGAATAAAGATGCTCAATCTGTAGAGAATTGGATGATCATTTGTGTTTTTAAGGAAAAAGAAGATAAATTTAACAAATGAAAGATTAATATTTTTTGGTTTTTAACAGATAATTATTCAAATAAATAAATAAAGTTTGATGTCACACATTGTTTCGATGCCATGGAATTTATATTTGATAGATACAACGTTTTTGCATGAATTCTGATTCTTCATTCCCACCCCCTCTAAACAGAAAGGATATAAGCCTATTCTCCGTAACACGAAAACTTTTAGTTTGTTCTTCAATGGTTATTGAAAAATGATCAGAGCTCAAAAAAGATACCAAATTGGGCGAATTAATGTCCCTGAAACTTGCAAGATTAAACATAATATTGATAGATTCTTACAATTTTCTCTTGAAATCATATTTCTGAACTCTTTAAAACTGTCGAATAAAATAAAAAAATAAAAGTTTTTTCCGCCTTTGTTCAGTACACCAGGTAATCAAGATTATATCCCTCTTGTTCCTCTGACATTATTTTATTCGCCAGCCACGATATCATCTGATCTCAGAAAAACATTTTTACTTTGCTTTGAGAAAGAGAAAACCAAAATATTTGACTAGTGTACTTTCCAAGAACAAGGGGGGGGGGGAAGATATATCTATTCCCTTCAGAAACATGCTCTTCCTACTCATAAGCAAAAAATAAGTTAAAAAGAGCTGAAAAGGAGGTTTGAACAGAGGAGCACATGACGATCCTTCACATTAGATGGAGTAAACTCTAGACCAACATTAAATGTTACCTTTTTTATAGCCGCAAGATAAATATACTTATTAATCCCCATTACTATTGAATTTTACTGTCATAAATTTTTCCGAAGAAGAAAAGTTTTCGTTGACTCAGATAAGTCTTAAGGAATCGATTTGCAAGTTAGAAACATTTGTAAGGGAAAGCATTGAGTTTTTCTTGCTTTCAGTGTTTATAACAAGATCAGATATTATCCTGCCAAATAACTACTACTTTAAATATAAGCAATTTGGGCAATTTATTAGCAAACTCTCTTTAAATCTATAGAAATTATGTTTATGATACCGATAGTTTAGACAATGTTACTTGGGTCATATACTATTCGTTTTTTTGCTCTTGTCAAAAATTTCTAGAGAAAGCTTCGACTCACGTATTGTCATTTATCATCTCAATTTTTATTCATAGTTATGAATAACAGCCTTCATAAATATAAATAAATTCATTACGTGCTTCCTGTTCATTGTTTAATCAAATATTTAATCATGAGATTTTATTCAGGAGCTGAAAGCTAAAAAACAAATATTTGATTGTTACTGGCACAACTATTTCTTTTTTGAGAAGAAAAAATACAGTGTCTCACAAAAGTGATGGGACACTTGTGCTTTACAAAAGGAAAATGTAATAAAATAAATAAATAATGTAAAAAATTTTTGTGGGTGTATTTCATACTTAATTTTTGTAACAATTATTACAAAACATGCATTTTGTCAAAATATTAAAATATTAATTTAATAAAAATATAATTGTTTAGAACGGAGCAAAAATTAGCTCACATAAGCGATGGGACACCATTAGATATGCAACAAAAATTGTCTGAAATAAGCAATAAAAATATTTTGGGGTTTTTTTATTTTTACTCAAAAACAATTGGCAATAATTTATAAAATCGTCTGCAGTATTTCTCTCTAGATTGCTTTGGAATTTTTGGGTTTTTTAGCTCTGTGCAGCCATGAATGCTAAATGAAAAGAATCTTCGCTTGAAATTCAAAAATTAATTATTAATTTGCATATTGAACGTGGAAAATCTATTAGAGAAACTGCTGAAACAGTTAATTTGAGTCATTCAACATCATTAAACGATATAAAAAGAATCATATGATTCAGGATAAAAGAAGACCTGGCCGACCCTCAAAGCTATCTAATGGATTAAAGTGAATTATCGTTCGAATTATTTAAAAAAAATCCAAGAATGAGTGCTCCTAAAGTTGCTGCTGATTTACAAGCATTATATGGAGTAATTGTTAATCCTGAGACTATTAGAAGAGTAATTCGATCTGCTGGATATCACGGTAAAGTAGCCAAGAAAAAATTCTTTCTTAAGTGAAAAGAATAGAAAACTCAGACTGGCATACGAAAAATCCTACATAAATAAGAATTCTGATTTCTGGAATAAAGCTATATTTGCTGATGAGAGTAAATTTAATATATTTGGTTCTGACGGTAGAATCTTGGTGTGGAGAAAACCCAGGGAAGTATTTCGTAAAGCGAACTTGGGGCCAACAGTAAAACATGGTGGATTAGTTTAGTTTAATTTAGTTTAATTATATTAACGTCCCATTTAAAGCAACACGAGGGCTATTTTGGGACGGACCTCGTAATTTTGAACCACAGTCAGATGACGAGGACGACACCTGAAGTGGCACCCCCCTCTCCACACCACACCACACCAGCGGGAGGACGTTTGGCCTGACAGATTTAACGTGCAAGAGACCCCCTCACACGACGGATCTTCGGTGGAATCGAGTCTCGAACTTGAAACCCTCCGGTTCCGAAGCCGCGACTTTACCACCAGGCCACCGCGGCCCAAAACATGGTGGAGGAGGAGTTATTGTATGGGGGTGTATGTCGTCCGCTGGAGTCGGTAATCTTGTTTTTATTGACAGTATAATGGATCAGTACAAGTATATCGACATTTTAAAGCAAAATTTGAAATATTCAGCACGAAAATTGAACATTCATAACGATTTTAAATTCTACCAGGATAATGATCCCAAGCACACTGCTTTGAACGTTAGACTCTGGATGCTGTATAACTGTTCTGAAATAATAAAAACACCACCACAATCTTCTGACTTAAATCCTATAGAGAATATTTGGCAAGAATTGGGATCAAGAATTCGCAAACACACCATTTCTTCAAAACAACAATTAAAATCGGTGCTTCAAGAAGAATGGGGTAAAATCACTCCAGAAATTACAGAAAAATTATTCAAATCCATCCCAAGAAGATAAAATCATGTTTTAAAAGTAAAAGGAAATCCAACAAAATATTAAAACCTTTTAAAAAGTAAAATTTTTGGATAAATATTTGATGGAAAAGTATGTGTCCCATCACTTAGGTGAGCCATTTTTTTGCTCCTTTCTAAATAACTGCATAATTTATTAAAATTATTTTAATATTTTGACAAAATTTTTATAATGTAATAATCGATACTAACTTTAAATATAAAACACACCCCAAAATTTTTTGTACATGTTTATTTATTTATTTTATTATAATTTCCTTTTGTAAAGCACAAGTTTTGTGCGACACTGTATATGCTCTGGGATATTACGTTTTTCATGAGGTTATAAGTAAAATGAACTTGATTTAATTAAGAAACCTTGCCTTTAAATTAAAAGGTCAAATAGATATTCATCTTATAATGAAATTAAAACCATTTCTTATTAAAATGGATTTTGATTACTATCCCAAGATATGCTTAAAAATTCTTAGCTGATGGAAGCAACAAAGTTTCATTAGTTTGATGATTTTGTTGAACCTAAAGCATCATTTAGCACAAATAATACAACTGACATATAATTAATATTAAGCGCAAACAATATTTTCATCAACAGCAAAATGACTGCCTTTATTTTAAATAAATCGCCCCAACCCATCTCAGTGATTAATAAAATCGAAAAAAAATCTTTAAAATAAGGTTCAAGGAATAATTTTTATTTTAAAAAAATGCATCTTTTTTAAATTTAACTCAACACAGAAGAAAAATATATTTATTCACCCTTATTAGACGCTGTGATAATGAATCTCCTCTTTAGTTTGTTGGCTGGAAAAATTTTGTTCTCACCTCCAAATTATGAATACTGTTCAGCAGACAGGATCAGAATCCAAGAATCCTATTAGCCAAAATTGAATCCAACACAAACTTAAGAAGCTTAACGCAAGGGGTCAGGTTTATGTATATCCCAAACTCCATCACATTTGTAATCCTACCGATAGCGAAGATGGAACCTTATCATCTAAAATGTTAGATTTACTGTAATTCTCCAATATAAGATTTCAATTTCCCACTGGAAGCATGAATAATCCTTAGTTATAACCCATTTCTTCCCTTTACAAAACACCGAAAAGATTGTCGCTATGAAAAGGGCTATCTTAAAAGTACCGAATAACAAAATGTTTTTAAAAATATTATGTATGAAATTTTATAATCAAATTTCATTGTTTTGGATATTAATTTCAGATTTCTCAGTGTCAATTTTTACTTGTTAGAGTGGGTTTTGAGCAGCAGTAATGTCGAGCCTTGTTCGAGTGTATGGCGATGCAACTTTGATGACAGCTTCTATGTCGTATAGACACAAAAAGGGGTTTTACTCTAAAATGCTTAATGCTCATCTGACATTTTTCTATATTTTAAAATGGGGATTTCTTATCGGTAAATGTACACTTTATCTACAGGTACTATGATAAATAAAACGCTTGGGAAAGAATTGAGCTTTCAGAGCATATTTGAAGAAACTCTTATTGAGATAAATCTAATGCTCATGCAAACATTTTTCTTCTATTTAGTTACAGGAAACTTATTATAATTTTGATGTTTAAAAACTTCAACTTTTACCTCTATTTTCTGATGTTTTCCATCCGAATCCTTTTTTAGTCACGTGATATTCTAGTATATAAGTACAATTTCACCAATGTCTCGTTTCCGCTTATTACCTTTTGCTTGTCAATTGCTAATAAGCAGCGTATTATAAAACGGATTCTGTTCGAATTATAAAAATCTTGAGTTATATTAATTTTTGTTGCTATTATAAGATATATATATATTAATGTAAGTGAATAATTTTCCAAATCTTTTCATAGTGTATATAGATATTAATTATATCATACTTTTGAATTTGTTGACATTATTAAAAATATCTTTAATGAGTATGTTTTAAAATTGATTTTTCCAAACAATGGAAAAACTATGAATGTTATACTTCCGGCTTAAGGTTTTAATTACAAGTTTTGATATGCCTCTATTTCCAAAATTCAACTTTTTCGATTCTATTGTAACATATAAAATAACTATGATTATTTTCTAGTTAATTTCTTATTTAGTCTATTTTATTACTTTATAAATGCTCTGTTAATTAATAAGAAAAGGAATTGATACAAGAAAAAGACTTTTGGCAAGATCTTGGGGGGAAAAATTTGATCCTTTTGTGCAATCAATCGTTTGAGAGTTGTTTGCATTTTTGTTTATTTTGTGTGAAATTCAATACATTCCGAATCACTAAGATTCAATATTTATAGAAATAGACCTTATTTCTTAGAATCTCGATTTTCAATTATTCGATTTTTATAATTTTATAATATGCTGGTCATGTATATTAATTTCTATCATAAAACAAGATATTGGAAATTTTATCACCGGCCTCTGACTTGTATTTCAGTTTGATTATTCATTTCCTTGAAAATGTTATTAATTTTATAAAGAATATTAGAGATATGTTTGCAATTGTGTTGTGTTTAAGTATAAAAATTTTCATTTCTCCTATTAATATTGATTTTTTTTAAATTGAGAGATCTATATTTCCTTTAATATTTCGGGACAGAATCCTGCCAATAACAGGAATTTTATTCAAAATTTCTAAAACATTTAATACTCAGGCTGTTAAGATTATTCTAAATGATTAGAAGGGAATCTTTCTGTAGATTATTTTGAATATTTTGTATATTCTCTGTATTAATCGATCTTTCGGATTCATTCTGAAGTACTTTTGAATTAAAAGAAAACAGAATGAAGGGAGTAAGAAATTCCTAATCTGCATTGCATTGCCTAACTGGCAAAGGAAAGTCTGACACCTGCATTACGCATACTGACATTGAATTTTGGATTTTGGCGCATGATTGTTGAAAACTGTTTTCATTTAGATATTTTAATCTCGATAAATAAAAAAAAGACTAGATTTTAAAGGAACATGGATTTGTTTGCTTTTTTTATTTCGGGTGTACAACGTAAATTGTTTTTAGATTAAATTTGTGTTTTTGTTATTAAATTGTATTAATGTTAGTTATATATTTTTTGTATAAGTTTATACTTTTAAATTTAAATTTTAGGTTGGTTTGAATTTTTTTGATTTGTCATTACTTGATTTATTTTTTGAAACACCCAGAAAACGCAAATCTCATCTTTCGAAGATGAGTAATAATGCTCCGGCTATGAAAGTAACTAGAAGATTGGTTTGCAATTGTAGTGAACGCTTACGGACCATTAAATCCCTATCAGCTGCAAGATAAATAAAAGAACGCTTTATTAGAAGATATGGCACTTACAATGCCCTAATCATTAATAGACCAAAAACAGCGGCTGGGGAACCTTTGTACCAGTGCAAGTTAATAGTATCAGACGAGAGAATATATAGGCGTTAAACCACAGCCTATAGTACCTTCGGGGTAACCAGACGATGATGGTCAGCGTTGTCTTTTTGCTCGCAGACTATTTTAGACAGCCGCTGCCGACTTCTGATCAGACCTTCAGTTCTCATACATATACATCAAAAGTTCCTCTTGAACGAAGTCATGGGTAATAGCTAGTACGACATATAAATTTGAATTTGAATTTCTAATCAAGATGCTTGGGATTATTCGAATGTTGATTTGATTCAAAATATAAATGTTAGTTTTTTTGTAATTCCAGGCCTGAAGAATAAAAATGAATAACCACGTAACTTTTATATCTAGATTCGCACTGATTTATAATCTAAAGAGATTCTTAAATTTTGAGCAATTTGCCTAAACAAAACTCCTATCAGTCTGTCATTTTTTATGGATGTAAGCGCAACGTTTTAAATCAATGATCTTATGATAAATCGCTTGCTTATCCCGAGATATCTCCGGTTCGTATTTATTGTGGTTAATTATTACCTCGAGAAAACTCGCACGCAGCAGGATTAGTCAATACTATTCAAAGATTAATATTTAACTTTTTTCATTCGCCCGAGATAACTCAGGATAGTAAACTAATATTAGAACTAAATAATTTTTCACCCTTAAAAAATTAAGCTAAAAACATACGCATTTTGTTTCATTTCCCTGTGTTTAATAAAAAAATTTAAAAATGGGATTTTTGATTTTTCCCAAAAATATATGTAGAAGGAAGCATTTAAAACTGTATTTCCATAAAAAAAAAAATTGGTGCTAATCTATTGGGTGAAATGCGCTCTAAATGCTTCTAAATTCTCATGTAGGTTTCTGTAAATTCTTGATTTATGTAAAAACTATATTTAATAACTACCATTACTCCAAGCATACTGGGCCTTACTCCAAGTCCACAATGGAAGATACGGCTAATATTTTTTATTGGAGAGGTGCTAGAAAGTTACGTACCACTTTTGCTCATTTTGCTGATGACACAGATAAAAATACTTTTAGCAAAAGTATTATTAGTTACTAGCAAGTTTAATTTAATGAATGATTTTGATAATGCGGAGTTTTGCCGAGCATTTGCTTACTTTTTACTTTTCAAAAAATCTTGCTTATAAATATAGTAGAAATATCTGTTTCTATAGATTTAAATTTTCGTAGTGGTAATGATTTTTAAATAGAATGCAGTTTTAAAGTCAGAGTTCATTTCATTTGAAAAAGTTAATATTTTAAAAATTTAGATTTAACAAGAGTAAAGGTTTTAATCCATATTATATTCATATTTATTGACTTTACATAGATTTTGATTCTATATTAAAAAATAATTTTTATTGATATATTTCTGTTAAAATAAGGTAAATGAAGATTGTTGAGGCTTCTCTGAAAATTTTTATGACAGGATTCCTCCATGTATTCTTAACACAATAAAAAGTGTTAAACTGTGTTCTTAAAACGCAAAAATTCAATAGCCGATTTTAATATTTTTTTACCAGTGACTGACAATACCATCGGTGTCTATTTTCAAATTATCTTTTAAAACCTTCTTAATTCCTAGAGTTTTAATTTCCAAATCTAAAATACAAATTGCAACTACAATTTTTTACTCTTTCTAAACAGAAAATGAAGATTCTCAATATTAGGTGAAAGAGGTTCTGTTGTTGAAATAAAAACTAAATGTTAAATTTGAGTCAGTTTTCTTAAGACTATTTACAGCTATTGCCAAACTTTGAGTGATCATAATTTTATTTTACGTTGGCAAATATTGAATATTTAAAAGTCCTTACAAGAAATGAGGTTAAAATTTGCATTGTATTTGCTTTTGTATTCATTATGCTTCAATATGATTGTTGCCTAATCTGTGTTTTTCTTTGTACTTCTATAGAAAAGTAGTCAAACGTTTTACAACTATTTGTTTCTACTGGTATAGTTTACATTTCATAATATGGCCATGGTTCGATTCCATCAATTAATTCAATCTTATATATCCTCAGTTTTTCCGTGCAATTTTGGGATCACTCATCCCAGAAATATCTAAAACATGTGTCTGCATTAAAATCTTGAATCTATTCTAGCGACGAAAATATTTTCTCAATATAAAAATTTTGAGTTGTCACTGTCAAATTTTCGATATAATTTATTTGAAAATTCTGAAATTCTGTTCTTCCAGATTTTTGTCATCAAAACTTAATCCCTAACTTGAAGGAAATATAAAGACCATTATCTTAATTTCATTAACTAAATAAAATTTTGGATACATAAGTGTTTGAACTGATTACCTATTGGTAAAGTAAATAATTCATTCAAATGTAATTTTCAGGTATATAAATTTGGGGAAAAAGAAAAAACAAAACTGTCATGCGCTCATATCGAAAATATTGTATATCTGCGTCAAATTTTGAGTTTAATCACAGGCAAATTTTGAAAGCTCTCATTTCCCTCAATTAACTTACTGTTTTCAAAAATCCTGGTTTGTTAAGATTTTAACCTTTGTTTTCTGGGTTTCGATTATATTTTAAGCCCTTTATGAAACTCGGTTCTAGATTATTCCTTCTTGATTTCTTTTTGAAACTAGACGAGATTTTGCTCAGAGAGGAGTTTCAAAACTGATTAAAAATGTTAAGGTAAAACTAGGAAGTGATAGATTTTTCTATCATGTAAATAATGCCAGAAAAATACTTCCAGGTATTTTATATTGAGTCCCGCATTTACTTGTCTTAGCAGCAATTTAAATTTAGCTATTCTAGCATCACAGAATTTCACGTTTAAGTCTGAGCTGAAACGAATCTCGTGCAGCCACGTATGCATTTGGGGGAAAATAGAAATGATGAAAATTGAGATGATTTCTTACTGATGATTTATGTAAAAAAAAATTGTATGGTCACATTTCTTAATTTAAGTATGGCATTTAATACCACTGCACTGGATACAATACTATAATACTTACAGAACTCATTTATCCCTTAATCATTAATGTATCAGCTTTCGTTTCTATATGAGCGGGTCGTCTGGAAATGAGTATAAAATATAAGTGAAGATTAGGAGTACATTTTTGTGTGTCGAATTCTAATAAATATTTTTGGAGTATTTAAAATATCTGTAATTTACATATATTAATATCTTAAAAATTCAATGAAATTTTCTCTAGATGAAACTGATATATCATTTATAATTAAATTGGTTTTAATTGTGCTTTTCAGATGAGCAAACGTATGAGTGCTGATAAGGAGGCTGCAGGTAAATAAATGCCTTCATTTTATTTATGCTCTTAAAAAAGTGTGACTCTACATTTTAAAATTTCTTTGAAGTATTAATCTTTCAGCAATTTTGGGGTGGTTTCATGCGTATATTCCTGAATCCTGACTTTCATTCCCACCAAATATGCATTTTAGATCCATCCAATACTCTGTATATAACCTTTAGCCCTCCTTCTAAACTGAGATTATTTGATAAAATTCTTTACAGTAGGGACGACATGGAGAGGCAAGGAGATATTCAACTTGCTGTCAAGTTCATCCATGATCCATTATTACGGGAATGAATTGAAATAACTTTTATTTTCTGTTTGATTCTCGAATCTCGCGATTGTTATTTCAAAAGAGGAAATTCTTTCATATTCTGCAAGTTTGATGCTTAAATGAAATTAAGACTTTACAGAAAGGATGCTTCTTGTATGAAATACCGAAAAAAGGAATCTCATAATTTTGCGAGAATGTCTAAATTTTAAATCGCAAGTAATTACAGTTGTAAAATGAATACTATTTGTGAATTTTCCGATATGTCAAGCTTAGTAAGAAATCATATAAAGAATTGAATTTCCGCCTAATAATTTAAATAATTTATTCTTTGATGCGCTACCTTAGGAATTATATTTAGAAATTTTAGTCAAAAAATACAGAAGTTAAATTTTTTATTCATTAATTCTGTCGGATATTATTTCGAAGGCCATTCTGGGGAATTAAATTGGGAAAAAGGATATTTGAACATTCCAGAATAAGTGTGTAAATATTTCGCATGAATTCAACTTTCCTAGAGAAATGTGTCAATTTCAAAGTTTGCTTTTATTCCTTAGGACAAGATGGCTAATACTGTTAGCTTTTCAAAACACAAAAGTCAGCTATACATTCATTCCACGAGAAAATAAGTTTTTTCAGAGTCATTTCTGAATGATTTATTTCACTAGAAGCATTTTAATACAACTTTAGTATTCCGAATTCTGTCCCTTCAATGATATCAAATTCCTTTCTGAACATTTTCTTTTCTTTTAAATATAATGCTGGCGTATTTGTAATATATTTTGATATACTATATTGAAATGGTTTATGACATTATTATGGATTAATTATGGTTATTTAAAAGAATTCAAATAACTCTACGCTTTTTTTTTTTGCAAGATACTACAAGAGACCAAGGACGAACGATCCGATTATGTTCCCCCTTTTCCTTAACTAGAGGTTCACTTCCAATTTACCCAACGCATCTGTAAACAAAAATCACAATATAAATGCAATTATTTTTTGTACTAAATTTTTGTTATTTAGTCTAGATTATCTAGCATATTAATTATAAAATCTTAGTCAAAAAGCAAGAATCAATGAAGTAAAATGTAAAATCCATAAAAACCTATATAAAGCAATTCGCATTAACATAACGATTTTCTTCATTATTTACAGCATATTTTTCTTTTTACTCAAACATTACATGATCCTTATATTCTCAGACAGTAGAGTTGAGAATTATCGGGGAGGGGGGGGGGAGAGAAGTTAAAACTTATTTAGTACAAATTATGCAAGATTCGAATTCTTTACATACTGCCCCTTTGAATATTGCCATAAAGATATTTGGTTTAGAAGACTGGAAAAACTTTCGTACTTGTATGTTTTTGTAATGTTTAATATTAGTCATTCTTTGATGCGTTTTTTAAGTGCTTTAACAAAAACTTCATTTCAGGCCCTTCTAGGAAAAGGAGCCGTGAGGAGGAGACGGAACCGGCACAGTCCGGTGGTGGCGTCAAGGCAAGGGCGCAAAGATATGAACGAATGCTTTCTGAAATGGTAAACACAATGTTTTGACAATATTTCTTAATGCCTTGTCTTAGTATAAATGATGGTCCATCAAGAGTAGCATTATGTATGCCTCTAAACAATCCCGCACAGAGTTTCAAAATGTGGAGGTGGTATGCAATAAGAGAAGCGTTAAGAAATAAATACATATATAATATACAATATTAAATACATACTCGATTTTGTATGAGTTAAGAATGTAAAGAAGCCAGTCCGTTGTCACTCTCAAGTCAATTATAAGGGAAAATTCTAACATTCTTGTTCGTAGAAGTGTTTTTATCTATTCAATTGGAAAATAAATTAATATAAACTTCTATCAACGTCTAAATTAAGCGTAAAAGGTTGCTGCAATAATAACACGCAAGTCATTATTTCTTTTTCTATTAAAATGTCATTACTAGAGTTGGACAAAGAGCAAATGCTCTGGACACAATTAAAAAGGCGCACAAAAATGGGAAAAAAAACTAGTTGCATCCAAATGAAAAGTACGCTTGTATTTATTCCTAATTTATCGATGGTGATTCTTAAAAATATTTTTCTCCCGTTTTAATTACATTTAATAATGAAATTTACAAAATGCACATAATATTAAGTCTAAAATTTTGTCACTGATATTAATAAGGTAATAACGAAAATACGAATATATTTTTGATTTAATGAACAAGTATATAACTCCAATATACATAAAAATCACGCGTTTGATAGAATTTCATAAGTCTATTTTATATAACGAGATAAACAAATTACACAACGAGCAACTTCATATAGTTAAATGCGTCATATGATCTTGGTTCAAAATTACGAGGTCGTCTCAAAATAGCCCTCGTGTTGCTTTAAACGGGACGTTAATGTAACTAAACTAAACATAGTTAAATAGAGCGTATTTCTAATTTAATGACCCCCTAATCAAGAAAAAAGATTGCTTAGAAATTCTACCAAGCTAAATGAGAAGAGTGTGGAATGCCCCTAAAAGTAAAAAAGACTAAGGGCAGAAAGAATAGGCATAAAATAAGTTTCAACGAAAGGTGGCGTGGATAGAAAAACTATCGGATATTCTTAATTACTTTTTGGATGAGATTGAATTTGTTTAATCAAATTAAAGCCACTGAACAATGAAACCTTGACAGTTTTTTTCCTCTTAAAAAAAAACAAGAGCTACCTTTTGTTAACGGCATTGTTCTGTACTTGCAATAAAAATTTGTTCAATATATTATAAAGTTGCCTCTCCGAATTCGGTGACCAACATTTAATCAAAAAAGTTCTTTGCAGTGCAATTTTAAAATTTTATTTTTCTTTGCCCAATTAGGACTCTTTCCATTATGGGAATGTGTTGTCATAGCGATTCATTTAAGTCAGCAGAACGCTTGTTTCCAGATTAAATGAAATTTTTGTTCAAATTTTAATGTCTTATATTTATTGAAATTTTAGTTTATTAGTCTAAGCCATAATGCAATTTCTCACATGATGCACGAGCACTACGATGAAAAGGAATAATATAATTATTTTTTAAATGATACACGATGATAATCTTATTTTATTTTTCAGAAAGCTAAGGAGGCCGAAATTCCTCCGATTAAGGTAAGTTCAATATTTTTTTTCCTACGCGTGTATTGATCTTTTTCCATACAAAACGATAATGGCTTATCTAAGATTTTAGAAAACTGCTCAAAATGAAATTTACTAATAGAATTCACTCTAATACTTTACAACGGAGTTTTTTTTAATAAAAATGGTCATTAATAAATATTTCTATATTGAAATATTTGCTCAGTCAATATTGTCATAAATCCAAGCAGAGGTTTCTGATTTTTAATTCCCGATTTATTTTATAATTCATTCGAAGCTACCTAAAATTTCGTTAAATGGAATATATATTTGGCCATTTCGTTCTTGTCTTTAGTTTTATATCCATTTTCAAAGAGCAGCCTGTTTTCATCAATTTGGTTTTCTTTAGATCGGAACTTTCTGTAATCCGCATCCTCTCGTATTAAAATAGATTTAGAAGACCATTGATTTCGGCCCCGAATCGTGCCATTGTGTTGCCTGCCCATTAATCTCGCTTTGTACTTCGCTTCATTTTCTCAAATGAGCAAGAGGATAAAAACTGAAACATTTTTGGTATTGGCCAAAATACAAAACTAGATGTGATAAATGCTGTGCAGGAAAATTCCCATCACAGTTGTAATTCATGAATTTACTTACCAAAATCATCACAAATTTGTTATTTGAAACTGTCTTAGTTAAGGAATTTGAAAATCGAGACACAAACTGGAAATATTTCACCAACGATCAATTTTAAATAGATTCTACCTCTTTGATCTCTATCCATTCGGATTGAAATCGAAAAATGGAATCGGTAGTAGACATTAGAGTTGTTTTGACATTGTATAAACATTGTAATATGAAATATATGTACATATGACATTGTATAGACATTGAGTTATTTATTTCTTGTGTCTTCATAATGTACATATTATAATTTATATGAATTGTTCTTATCTTTCTTTGGTATTTCTATCAAAAAATAATCCGATAATAAAACAAAATCATTATTAAATGAGAGCCGGGCGAAAAAAATTAGTGATCTCTCCGTGTATCATCTTTAATTACTTTTTCGTTGTATAATTCAAAAGGAAGACACAAAATATAGAACGAACATTTCCATAGGAATTTAACCATCGAATAAATTATCAAGATTCTTGCCTATTGACCCTGTAATTTGATCAAGCTCATGGGGATAATTGATGGGATTTAAAAGAATAAACATCCCGAATATCTATTGCCTTTATCGATCCAAAAGTATAATTTTGTATGCTGTATAAAATAATCTTAGTTGTCAACAAATTGATGGCTGCAATTCAATTATATATTTTAATTTAACAGCAATTTAACCATGCAATCTGTTAGCGAATACAAACCTAGCTCAATATAGATCTTATACCATAAAAATTCGGTTATTAAATACCCTTTAGCACAGTGTATCACATGCAGACAATCGATCATTGTCAATGGCATTTGTTCCTAAACAAAATTGTATTCATAATGGATCTCATTCAGATTTCCCTTTTATACTTCGTAAAATATTGCAACTTGCGCACATATAAGAGAATTTTTTTGACAGACTTTATTGCCCACAATTATGAATTATTTTAAATTGGAGAAGAAAATTATTATCTAATCAATATGTAATCACAATTTTTCATTTGTAAAATTGTTTATAAGTATATCAATAAAAAAGATTTTTCAAAAATTGTAATTCGATATTTTTATTATTTAGGGTGGACAAGCCGGAGGCAGCGAAGAGGGTAAGTATTCGAAACTGCATTTATATTCTTTTATCTGTTTTGCATTTAAATCTGCCATTTTAAAATTTTGTTATGTATTTCTTACGGCTTTCTTTATTTGCAGCTGGACCACCTCCCGTCCCAGCTTCGGTACGTATCTTTTTTCACTATTTAAAAAGTTAGTTACAATATAATTTCGATATTTTTGTAGAGCTCTTAAATTTTTGAAAGCTAGCTTTACCATCATTTTGAGATTTCAATCGATCACTTATTAATTCGTTATTTGAAAAAGCTCAGGTGTTAGATAAAATGATAATTGCTCTATTGGTTCTATTCACTACTCTTTTCATCAAGAATTACTTTATTTATAATGAGCATATAGAGACTGGTAGTCAAAATGTCAATTTGATCTAAATCAGTTTGCTAGTTTCTGGAGATAACACTTTGATGGTGCTAATGAAAGTAGCAATAAACTGCATAATTTTAAAGCTTCATTATTTGTTATGACATGTAAATGAGGTCATGACGTGAAGACCCATTCTTTTGCACAGACATTCATATGCAAATAATTTCTAAGCAATTAGTCGTTTTCAGAGGCGAGGAGGGAGCAAATTGTCACTCAATCAGATTATTTAATTGAACTCTTTGATGTTTAGAATGGAGTCCCACACAAAAAAAATTAAACGGTGTAAAACACGTTTCAAGCATTTAAATTCCAAATATACACCGTTCAATTTATAATACCGCTTATATAAAGTGTTCATTTGTTTTATTAGCACTTTGGATTTCCTTTTTATTTATTCTTTTAGTTGCACTATCATTATTAAGCCTGTGTTTGTACCGTAGTTTCAATGATTTTGAGCAATTAACATTCCTAATAAAGGATCGAAAATACTTCTAGATAATACTATGTGTAGAACTTTCAAATTTGAGATAAAAATGAAAATGAACTATAATCAATTGGTACAGTTGTCAATTGGTTTTCTGAATTAAAATAAAACCATTGTAATTAATATACTTGAATTCGTGTACTTATACATTCCTCTGTTCATACTCCCGCTTGTATATAAAACTTCCCCCAGTATATTGGTATTTATTCACATTATGTTATATTAGCACTGTTTCACATGAGTGAAACGTGTTTTCCTGGTTGCTTTTTAATGAACTATTTTTTTCTTTGGATTCGCCTTCAAATTAAACGAGGCTACTGGACTTTTCAGTTTTACTGTACTTTAGAAAAAGAGCAGAAATAAAAGTGAAATATCAATGTATGCAATTATCTCGCTTTCCATTTTTTTAATGTTTTCTAAAAATTATTTCAGGTTTTTATGAAGCTCAGGGAGGAAAATGAAATCCTTAAATGGGATTTGATGGAGGCCCGGGGAGCCCTAGAAGAGGCGGCAATAGATCGTGCCGATTTGCTGAGGAGGGTGGATGAAATGGAAAACATTCTTATAGCCGAGAGGCTGGTAAGTTTGGATTTTGCATTTTACATTGGAAAAGGAAAACTAGCTTTATTAAGGTTCTAATACACTAACGTTGAATTCTATTTTCGGAACCAAAGAAGTGTTTCAAAAATGGGGAAAAATCTTTTTATTTGCGAAAAAGAAGTATAAATGAAACATCCTTTTGCTTAGAGATTTAATAATCAATTTATTTAAAATTTACTTATTTCGAAAATTGTTTCTACTTTGTAAATTAAAAAATGTGCTGTACTCCTATCCCCTAATTCAAAGTTGAGGTTCGACTGAAAAATAATATGAAATTTCAATTTCTTTCGCCATGGGGGAGTTGTTAAAACAAGTATAGAATGTTTCTAAATAGATTGTTTTTCACATCATGAACTGAAGGAACAATGAGAAACTATGACAAATTTGAACAAGCATTGGTTCTTAGTGAGGTTTTTCATAAGAAAATTCTACCAAAGTTAAATTGTGAGAAAACGGCCTTTAGATAGAAAACAGCATAAACATGTATATAAGTGAAAATATAAAAATCAATGCAACATCATAAAATCAATTTAATACTGAATGAATTTTTTTTCCAATTGTTCTTTTGGAGAGCACATTATATGAATTGTAAAGATTCAAGGGCTTAGAGATAAAATTAATATTTAAGTTTAATTTGTAGGCTTACAAGCAAATTGTACATCCAATATTCAATTTTTCTGGATTCCAAACATCCTACTTCATACATATTTATCCTATGCTTGGATAACGAGGCGATTCTATCATGAACACATTTAGCAACATTGAAATTTGGTTAGTCTTTTGTGTAATGCATGACTTTATATGCTTATTGTATGACAAGCGAAAGATCATTCAAAACATTCTGATGGACTGAAAGAACACTCTTCACAGAAAATCAAAGATTACACATTATTTGTTCGATAATAAGTGTTCACTAGAAAAGGCTTAACAATTTTTATGATAGAACTCAGTGGAAATTATAACGTCTTCTGTCAATAGCTGCAGAATATATTATCGCCTGAATATTTTTGGTTAATTTTTGGATTCACAAATATAAATCGATTTAGATTAAAGTGAAATATTTGTTGAAACAATACTTTGTTCTTCGTTATTTGTCCTGAATTGAGCATCTAGGAAGGCTAGTTATTTATGACGCTATAATTGTAGATTTGTAATTGTTTTTAATTATACCTATTTTATTGCCACACAATTCTTTCCATTAGATCTTTAAAACTAATTTAGATGCATAATGATATGCTATCAAATATTTGATACATATTTTATGATATATATTGCAATACTTTGTAATTTGATTGAGAGGTAGACGTGTTGGGATATACACAATTTGGGTTTTTAAATTGTTTATATCCAGAGAGAAACTGAATCACTCTTTGTAGTATTTGAAACTTAGAAATTAACTACAAACTGATGGATTCATACAAGTTCACTACATGACATAATAGTCGATAAAATGATCTATTACGTTTATGCGTCTCATTAATAGGGTTAGAACGTTTCAATCGTAGTTTATTTTTTCCAAAACTTCAAAGTTTACAACTAACGAGCTTTTATACGGCTTTAAATTTTACAAATGCCTTTCGTATTCCCAATCACAATTACTCTCGAGTTTTTAGTGAGCTTTTTTGCATAAATTTAAACGATTGTTCAACTGATCTTTGTCTACTCAACTACTTTGTTCAACTTCTGTCCTTTTCATCTGTTTTATCAGGTCTGTAAGTCAAGGTTTTCCCTATTGTAAAAATAAAATTATATTCAGATATTTCTATTTTTTTATTCCATAGAAACATTTTTCAATATGGCTTTTCCGTAAATTACTTAAACGCCAACTTTTAAGCTTGAATTTTTTTCTTTCTTGATCAGCTGTCTCCTTTTTAGCACATTTAGTGCAATCGTTTAGTATATTTAGTACATTTTTGGACTTTAACTATTGAGTTTACAGCGAATTTGTAGTTGCATCTGCATTAGTCATCAATTTTTTAGATGTCTTCGTCATTTGACTGTATTAAAAATTACGAGTTCCGTCCCACTTAACAATGGCGTTGTTTTACAACTGGACATTAATATAACTAAACTAAAACTATTTAAAATTTTTGCCAATATTTTTGTAAAAAAAAGAATTCTGTCTGGTTATCAGTATAATTGATTGCTTTGGTCAGAATTGAAAATAAAAAACGATTAAAGATATAAAGATACGATTAAAGATTATATATACACGATTAAAGATTTGTTTGATATTTTAAATGTTTGTTAAATCTTCAGAAGTATATGCGAAGTATACACTCATGAAATTATGTATGTTTTAATAATTTCATGTTTTATCGCATTACTATATATCTTTAATCTTGCCATAATCAAGTTATATTGTCTGAAACTTCTCAAGCTCATTCATCTAAGTTCTGATAATTTTTCTTGAATTTTTAAAAATTTAGTAGTACTTGGAATAGATTTTTTAAAATCTCTTTCCAACTTAGAATTTTTTCACGATTGATATTCATCATAGCATCAACTTTGAATTAATATGAAATTTTTTCCCAGATATTCAAAAGAAATATCATTTTATGCACAATACAATTTTTCCGATTGTTTATACTTATGACAGAAAAATGCTTGCATTCCTCAAATTTCAAGTAGTAAGCTGTTTAAATTTCCATATTTCTCATCCCCGATCTATTTATCTTTCATATCAATGTGGAATTTTCGATCAGTCGACTATCAGATGGGGAGACGCAGGATATCGTTCAAAAAAATCGCTATTAGCTTCATTTTTCTAAATTTATGAATACAGAAATATTGGAAATACAAATTATGAAATAAAGAATATTGTCAGTACTTTGGCATTTGAATAATTGTACCTGACGGTCGATTTCATTCCGTTCATTCATTACAGTAATACTGGTTGAATAATTCTGAGTAAAAATTGATATTAATCTGTAATGGGTCATTAATTATGCTAATAATATCGAATGTGTGCATGTTTGGCGCTCTACAAACTATGCTATGACTTGGTTTCAGTTTGGTATGTAATTACTTTGTGAGATGGGAATGTGAAATTCAAAGGGAGATTTCGGAAATGTTAATTATAAAAAAGCTGAGTTATTCGTTTTATCACTAACTAGAAAATAGTGCAGTGTCAGAAATTATTTTTATATAATTACAAAACATTCGATTTTCTAATGATACTAATTTATTTCGTGCATTTTGTTACTGTTTTCGAACATTTAAAAACCAATTCTGTTTTAAATTCCAATATGGCATTTTATTATGTCGAAATTCAAATCGTTTTCATTTTACCATCTATTACTTAGTAGCTTAATATTTTCCATTTGTGAAAGAAATGATCCTTCTTATGCGCGAGTTACGATGTCTCAACTTTTTGAATATATTGAGCAGAATATTTACATTTTTAAGAGCTTTTATGAAATTATTATGAGACTCCATCCATAAAAGAATTCATGTACACAAAGAGAGTAGGGAAATATAAGCTGTTTTAATGTCAGAAAATTTGAAATCATGAGCATAGTTATTTAAAAAGCGAAATATCTGCTTTCAGATGTTAACAATATTCCTGACTAAATAGCTAGATTTCTGAAAAGAGTAGTAATTAAAAATAAACCGCATCTGTAAAGTTTCTGAAACAAAAGTAAATAATAAACCTGCTCACTAAGTTTTAAAAAGAAACGAGGATGATTTAAAAAGAAAGGGAGCCTTATGATATCCACGGATTAGATTTTCAGAATGCCTAAATTCAGCATGATATTAAAGAATAATGTTGAAAAATCTGAAGGGCAATCTCCTAAAACTTTTCTGACGCAGCATGGTCAGATATGGCCCTTGCGCCAGAAAACACAACACAACACAACAAAACCAACCTAAACGTTTCGTTATCAACCAAAAAATTCTGCTTTTATCCTCATCCAGATGCGTATTCTAGATTGAAATTTCCAAGCAATATTTACTTGTATGAACCATTTGATGAAAAAAATGTCATATATACGAAATATTAAGACTAATAATTGTTTATTATTAATTAGGGGTGAAGGTCTTGAAACATATGAAAAAGTAATGGTAAATTAAATTTAAATTACAGCACAATGGGTAATAATATTTACTTCTATTTAATACGCACATAACTGACTAAACTAGATGGAAATTGTTAGTACAATGGATGATATATAATCAAATTTTTCATTATATATGTTTTAATGTTGAGATGAAATTAGTAATTTCATATTTTTTGCGAGAGGGCATGACTAATACAAGGAGTGACCTTTCATGTACAATTTCGCACCATGACACAAGATAGTCAAGTTCCAGAACGTTTTTGCTGGGTGATTCTCATGGGGATTTATTTGCAACATGCCAATTCAAGAAACTGAATCTAAGCTGTAAGCCTTGGGGGGGAGGGGTTTGTCTTGCGTTAGCACTGAGAGGAATATAACTATTTTAAAGAGAATGTTAAAATAAAATAAAAAAGTGGCATTGGTATATAAAAAATTTTAGAATAAAATAGTATTAGCTAATGTAGGATAAAAATTAATTAGAATTTAAATTAAGATCCTTACGATTACCTCCCCCCCCAATAAAAACATTGGAAGTTAACCGGATTTCTTCAACTAACAAAATGAACTTACTGTCACCCATATAACATGTTATAAGTTAAATGTATAAATTAGTTAATTAAATAAGTTAAAATATAAAAACGATAGAATTTCGTTTTACCTCTATATTCATACAAAAATCATTTTCAACAAAACCAAAGATTTAGATATCAAATGTTACAAATTTTAATGATAAGCATTAATAACGAATGTAATAAAAATGTGCAATTCATATATATATAAACAATAAATTATATTTCAGCTGACATTTACTAAGTGAAGGCAATCTGTACTTTATGCTTGCATACAATGTCTTTAAATAAGGAAATTTAACTCGACAAAATTATAAATTTAGACACAAAATACTGACATTAATTTGACATTATACAACAATAATTGTATATAATCAGTTATTTAATTTGATATCAGTATAATAAACATGAAACTCAAAATATTGTAATAATATACTTGAATTCTAAAATGGTATAAAACTCAGACTATTTGAGAAGATTTGAAGGAAAAATATTATATGTAATAAAAGGTAGTTTAGTAACAGTTTTGGGTTGAGATATTCAATAACCTATAAGGAAATCAAGAATAAACGCAATTCTTACTTTCCCCCCTCTATTAAGGAATATTGCAATGAGAACTGAAGACCTGGGATAAAAAGGGAACGAAATAGAAATTAATCGAAAATGTGACAATAGACTCGGTTTTCATTAAGATAGCTGTGTACTTGTTTTGAATGGCATCTGTAGCAACAGCTTCATTGTGAAGAAAAGGCGAAACTTCTATGGGGACTACGAATCAAACGAAGTGAGGTTTTCTGTTAATAATGATAAAGAAAAATATTCTTATTCAAGACTGAATTTTAATTTTTTTATAAGGGTGGGAGTAATAATTTTCCCACAATATCAGTAGCTTTATATGTTAATGCTTTTTGTTTCTATCGCAATTAAATTTAGAGTTTAGTTTTTTTATCAGTATGAAGTTACTAGATTTTTTGCTATTTGATTAGTGATATTGCATGCGCATTACTATTCCCCTAGATTGAATCGAGAATCTATGAAGATGGTTAATTTTATAATTCATATTATTGCCTTATAAAAACTTTCTGGGTTTTTTCTACTAGACGATAGAAGTTGTTTTGATTTAAGAGAAGGGAATAAGGTAAAGTGCCAAATGATCCGATAGGTTTGTGAGTGATACGAAATAGTTAATAAATGCTAAAATTTTCAGTATCGACCGATATTGAAAAGGAACGATTTGTATGAGGGATGGAAGAGCAGCCTGTGAGAAGTGAAATAGTTTTAGGTATTTAAGTAATGCTTGTGAACCTGTGTGTGTTGCTGTTTTTGTCTTTTGAGTAATTTGAAGTTGTAGTTGGATTCAAAGTTTCTAGCGCCTGAGTGCCCATATTATGTACTGGCTTTTTGTAAATCTTTTTCCTGAGGGAAATTCATAATTATATTAAACAGATTTTTAAGTGCCTGTCTGTCACTTATATTTTCGTATTTAATGTTAACCGAACTGTCTAGCTTTTTCTGGTCAAACAGGGATAAATGTAGAAAATACTGAAGATGTTGAACAGTAGGATATAATAATGACATATCAGTCTGGTACAAACTTTTCACTTCAACCAGATTTGAATGTGAAGTTAAGCATTTAATTTTAAAGACACACGAAATCATTTTACCTTGCATTTAAATTTTTTTAAATCTTAGCAAGGGCAGTATAACTATGAATTTTTCTTTAGTAAAATATTCCAATTGCGTAATAGAGTAATTTTATTTATAAAGCTGCGGATTTCTTGAATGACATTCTAGATGTAACTTACCAGAACAGAAGCTATTAAACCAGTTTTACAAAAGTTTAATGTATTCTTGAGATACATTCTGGAGAACATGAAGAAAAATTTGAGTCGTATTGCTATAACAATGGTTTAGTTATTTTTCAATAGTTAAAGAGCGTTTTAGCAAATTTCATTCCACTGTTATGGTGTATCTTTTTAAAAAACAATTTCCAGATTTGAGTCTCAAAAGCAGATTATTAAAAATGTTTAATGGACCAAGAAAATATTTTTGCTCCGTTCCAACCTTGATTTTTGGAAAAAAATTGGCGCACTTCAGTTATGGGGAAAATACGTATTACTTTAATTTGACATCTCCAAAAATTAATTTTTTCTTCAAAAATATATATAGAGAAATCAACTTAACATCTGTTTCGCACATTTTGAACTATTTTAATCCTTAGCGCTCCGAAAAGTAATTCGATGGATAAATTCCGAATAAGATAACTTGATTATTGCTCCAAAAAACTAATATACGAGGGCAATAAAAAAAATCTACTATATTTTTAGATATACAAAGAACCGTTTATTTTCTATAATTGCTACATCACTTTAAAGATTGAAGGCTTTATTTTTCAACGTATCACCATTTTAGTCGATGCATTTTTGCAGACGCTGTGGCAGTTTTACAATGCCCATGTCATACCAGCTTGCCACCATGCCCTTCAGAAAGCGTTGAACCTTGCAACTTTTCAGTAAAAAATCCTGTGGATTGTGCTTCTGGAAATCTCAGGAACCAAAATCCAGAGTGATCCTCCGATCTTTACGCATGAGTTCCTCAACTTTCGCGACTGTCTCGTCGGCAATCGACGGCCTCCCGCTCCTTTCTTCGTTATGAATTTCAGTACAACCGGCTGTAAACTCTCTACACCACTTGCTAACGTTTTTGACATCCATGCACGACTGTCTATACACTTCCGTCAATAGGCGGGGAACTTCAACCGGTTTAAGGCCTTTTGCGTTCAAAAATCGAATAACTGTGCTCACTTCGCGGTAACGTTTATCGGGAGCTCCATTTCAAATGGCTGCCAAACCAAGACTGAGCATCCGAGAGAAGTGCCTGCGTGCTTATGTGGTAGCGGAGAAGGCACCACACACAACAGTGTTGCCAACAACCGAATTAAAACTTTCTCTACGTCCCCAAAAAATAGACATTTTGGGATTGCCCTCGTAAATGATTTTTTTTTGAATTTTCGAAAATTAATTTACAAATTTTTAATACTTTTAGTTATTTTTATCAGTCAGCTTAGTAAAATTATTGAATAAAACGACAAAATGTTGCACTGCGTATAGTGATGCCAAGAGGGGAGATCGGAGTGACTTAACGCCTTTTTTTTCACCTTTGGAAAATCTGTTTTAGAGGATCGTGTTATTCCTATAATGAATTAGTTTCACCATGTCATCAAAATAATACGATTCATAAAAAAATTTATGTACATTTAAAATTCTACAAATATTTCTATTGGCAGAAGCATTTTTAAATCTAAAAGTTAGTAACCGAATCTTGAATAAAACTTCAGTTGTTACAAAAATCGATTTTGGTACCCAGGAATCTTTACCCCCTTCATGTTTATAATCCACTACGCCTTCCGATGACTTCTTTTTCCTTACTTCCATTGAGGGTAGGTGAAGGAGCTCTCCATGAGAAGCTGTCGCCGCTTTGAATGTTTCCTGCTTGTCATAAACTGCAACATCTACGTGTTTGCTAGACGGGCATTGCACAGTGGTTCCCTGTGTATCAATCGGTTGGTACCCTATCCATTCCGTTAGTCTGCTAGGGATCAATCAGAAGGGCCATTCTCTTGGTCTTATCATTAAGGGCGACCTTATATTTCTCTGAGTGTATAGGTTTCGACTAGCATCATGGTAAGTGTTGAAGCTGTGATTCTCGGAGCCGGCAACTGACATCCCTTGTTGGGCGTGGTGATGGGTGGTGCCGTCGGTACCTGATTTTCTTAAATTCTGTGCATGGGCATAAAGAGCAAAACTCCCTTCAGTGGGCATCAAACGCTACACGATTTATGACCGTCAAAACATTTCGCTGAGTTTTAATTTTTATTTAGAAAGGAGTGTCTTCTACCAACATTGCACTTCATTCCGTTTCGCCTTTTTTTTAGTTGAAAAGAGTATATCGGCGCATCTTGGAAAAGCATAAACTTTTCAGAAATTACGTTCGGGGGATTTGCTCATTGCATATATTCCAGTAAATATCAGTGCATATACGACTTTCAACTTCTCCACAGGAGTATCTTGAGGCAGTTTCTGAAATAACCAAGGATTTTATTAGTAAAGGGGTCTAATGTATAACAAAACGAAAAGATGGAAAATTCCTTGAAACCAAGCATTTGATCCTGACATTTCATTCGTCTAAAAAACCGGAATACATTAACGCTAGTTGCATGAAAATTGCCGTTAGGCCTTACATCCGCACGCACTTGCGGTGTTTCAGGTGCCAGCGTTTTGATGACTCCAACGCTTCTTGCCATGGATCTCCAACTTGCACTCACGAAAGAAGTAGGCCACGAAAAATGACTGTATCGCACAAGAAAAATGGTTCAATTGAAAAGGCTCGCACACTTTTCTTGTTCCTATTCATCACGGACATATTAAAAGGATGTAATTGCTGAAAAGATGAAAAAGGGCATTTCATATTCGGTAGCAAAGCGAATTGTGAAAGCTCGTAGGCCTGATGATGGATCCAGTTCTAATGCTGCTAAGAAAATGTTGGAAGTAAGAGGCGCTCATATAATGATGCACATTGATAAGAATACATTTCAAACAACTTATATACACTATAAAATTTGTTCAAAATCTGAATCGTTTATAAAAAAAAATCTTCTCACCCAGTATTCCTATGGAAGACACTTCTCAAGATATCCCACAATGTAAAGTTGCTGCTGCTACTACATAAAACTTAGCCGGTTTCAAAAACGTTACTAACATGGAAACATTTAAGACCTCAAGCCTAAGATGATAAAATCATAATGACAAGTTCAATCATATCACCGACAGAAATACAATTGGATAATACAACACAATAGAATACAATTCCCATGAAACACCACTTGCTCCAAAGCATTCAATTGATTCAACAACAGTTCCTAAACCTGTTTTTAAGATAAGTCCGCAAAAATGTGGAATTTAAATGGGTTGATCTTAAAAAAATTTCAGTGAATCTTCAATTAGCCATATTCCTGATAAACATCGAATCAAAAGATTACAATAAATTTTTTCACTTTTTGACGTACTTGTTCGTTAAGACATTAGTTTAAAACAAGTGTTACTTATTTATTTGTGAAAATGCAACTTTCGTAACATTAAAGCATTTTAAATTTCATTGGTATTTTAGCCTTTTAACCGTTTCGAAGGAAAAAATCTTTCCGAGTTGTAAATTGCATTTTAAAAACCGCTGATACTATTGACAATTGGATGTCTTTCATTTTATATCTAGAATTTTAAATTGCATGACTGAATTTTTCGACATGTTTTTTGACGCCATTTGTTTGGCGCAGTATAGATATATTTGTCTCTTCATCCATTAAGTTGTAAAATACCATACCATATCCGAGTTGAGGAAACATGTGGAAATAAAATGTGAGAAACGTGCCCGTATTATGTATTGATTAGACAGCACTGCATCAGATATAGAGAGAATTAATATTCATTTTTGTAAGCTAGACTTAGGGATGAAATAATCAAAAGTATAATCTTTAATTAATCGTTCAGCCAAGAAACTTGCTTTTCCATTTCAATTTCATCTATCGTAGGAGTACCGTAAGCATTTTGCGAAACTAGTAAATCAGATGTAAAAATAATTATAGGGAGTCCCTATCGGATTCTTCCTTTTATCATTTTTTTTTTCAAAAACATAAAAGTATTCCAAAACAAGAGAACGTGTAGTTAGCGTAGAGACACAGGTGAATTTTCCTCGGAGATATACAAAACTCTGTACGGATTATCACTAGTGTTTTAATATTTTTGGTAATATATAAATGCAGTGGATAATTATTTGTGTTAGTTTGTTATTTTTTATCCAATAATTTTTGTCACAATCTATAGATAATTTATGTAACTAATTTGGCAACCCTAAGATTACATAAAGAAATTTTATAGATATAACTGTTTTTCTATGCTTCAAATTTTGAAAAAGTTCCAAATTTGAGTTAACTGACATGTTCTATAAGTTTCTTTGACTGTGGATTATATTTTTTCTTTATATATTAAATTTTCCCAGTATCTGCAGATATGATAGAAAGTGAACCTTGTGTCAGTAACAGTGTTATCATTATGATGTAATATATATGGTTCTGATGCCTTATTCAACTTACATACACTTGGGAAAATATATGTAATGGGCCATGAATTTCAAAATTTTTATTTCGAGATTTGTGCGGAGGGTAGAACAGTTTCTGTGCACCAGGAAACAATTAACTTTTATGCGGAGGTTAGTCCAGGTGGCAAAGGAGACATTTGTGCCCAACGATAGGCATTTAGAATACCTTGCTATCTACATATTCTACTGGTCAGTAATCCATGCTGAGATATTCAGTTTATAAATTTTATTAAATATTATTTTTTAGATGTGGATTTGATAAATTAAAATATTTGAAATAGTTTTCTACTGGAGATGTAAATGGAGTTGGCATTTTTTTAAATAAAAAAAGATGCTGATCATATTTCCTCAAATTTGCTTATTTATTGCCCTGCTTGGTTCAAAAGATTCTGCATCTTTAAAGGTTTGCATGTTACTTGCCGCCTTTGGCGACCAGCAGGTTCGCCATGAGTAATGCGTTCTAAAAGTTTCAATTAACTCGCATATTCATTAGCCTTGAAGTAATTCCGTGCATTGATTGGCCTGAAATTTTCTTTATGAAGATGGACGGAAAGTTCTAAAAGAACACGTTTTACTAATAATATTCTTAAATTTTATAAACCAGTAAGTTTTAATTATTGATTTAGAAGACTGATTGGTGTAGCAACTTTTAAAATATTAATAGAAATATTTTGTAAAATATGGCTCACAGAGCAAAGTATGAAGAAATCTAAAACTCATAATTCATAAATGCATTGTTTGACTCGTGTTACATAAAATGTTATTATTTACTTAATTTAGATCAAATTAATAGTGTTGAACAATATATATGTCAATTAATATTTTACCAATTGGTCATTGGATCGGAATTTGAATGTATATCCTGTATAAATTTAATCTTCTATAAATAAAGATAATTTATTGAATTAATGATTTAAATATTGCAAACGATCATAGAATCCTTTGCCTTGCATTTATCTTTTTAGAAAATATCGCATTTTATATTTTTTTATTTTATCCAGTCATGTGCTGAAAGTTACATTTCTTTAGATTTGATTTGTGATGATAGTTTTTTTAAAATTTGAGCTCCCGTCATTGTTTTATTTTATCCTGTGACGTGCTAAAAACCAAAATTAAAATATTTCTTTAAAAATTCATTAAAAATAGAAGCTTAAGTTATGCATTAAAACACCGACACCATTAGAAAACTAATTTTTTTATCTTTAAATTGATGTAAAAATAATGTTTGTGCGATATTTTCGGAAATTATAGCGGAAAAACGTCGAAATTTCGCTTAAATTTTAATTCAAATTCTAAATAATTCGAAAGAAGGGCTCCTAGGTGCACATTCCCAACCTCCAGGGTATACATGAATCAAATTTGGTAGCTATAGGTTCAACGGTCTGGCCTGTAGAGCGCTACCCCCCCCCCCTCTCTCGCACATGCACAGCTTTATTATAAGTATAGATAAACCATTCTGCAAGGCTTGAAGGAGTGTTTATGGTTATCAATTGCTACAAGAGTTGGAAGTCCATCAGTGAGTCTAGTATAATTCGCACATTAACGCCAAAATGAGTGCCAAAGTTTAACCATTTATGAAAAAACTAATTAATCATTTGGGTTAGATTTATGTTGTAAAAGTCAGCAAAATTTACTGCATCATATTGAATAATTTGTTCACTTATTACAGAGCAAAAATCCTCAATCAGTGGTGTTCAAACAACCGTTTATGTTCCGATTTATTGATAAATTTCTTAAATAGTTAGCATTATTTTACTTTTCAACAGGCAATTTTATTAGTGTTTATCTTAGGGGTATTTTAATAAAATTTCTATAATTCCATCTTCATCTCCTTTCGGAATAAGAAAAGGAATACAAGCGTAATTGCATTGGTCTGGATCATCAGCAAGTCAATATTAGAAACTTCGGTTATTTCTCAGCTACACTTACGATTTCGTTCTTTATATTTAGGATCCATTTTTTTCCCTTAAACCTGAAGAGTTAGGTAAATGTTTAAGAGCAATCACCATTTTTTCCTGATACTAGGAATATGAATTTAAAATTGATGCCCCTTTTGAAATTCCCCATAAAGTTAAACATGATCTATGGATATGTTAAAAAGATTTCGATAATTACGATAATTTTAAAACATCTTCCATTAAATCCTAGCTTAAAAATGTGATTCAAATTATGATTAATAAAATATAGTATAAATTTTAAGTTTTCGTAAAAAATTTATTTTTTTATAAGCAGTATGAAATGTTTCAATTTTACGATATTTTCATCGTAAGGGATAGAAAACTGCGTAAATGAGCGTAAAACACATAAATTATTCATATTGGAAACATGAGAATGGATTTTTCTGTTTCCACCACACAATAAGAAATAGAAACGCAAAGAGCCAATTTAGATAAACTCGAGTTGAGTTTAATAAACTAAATGTCGATGTTTGGATTGCTAAAACATAATTAATCGAGATTTGATCTTCGAAACTGATGTTATTTTCTCTCGACTGGCACTTCCCGGTGGGCACCTCGAAATTAGTATAAGAAGCTTTCGGCATGGTGGTTGATTCCAGTCGACTTGGTTGTTGTCGTGTCCGTGTTTTTTCATGTAAAGGGGGTGCAGTAGCTTCTGAGGGTAAAGACCCCTGAGCACCCAAAGTTCAGAAGTCTGACTTTTAGCTCACACACACGACACCACCCGTTTTAAGGGGTGGTCGAATTCATTCATTCATCCATCAGCAAGTCGGAATTTAGATCCAAATCAGAGACCGACTCATCCCTGATTCAGTACCCACAGCGGGTACCTCGAAATTAGTATAAGAAGCTTTCGACATGGTGGTTGATTCCAGTCGGCTTGGTGAGTTTACGAAAAGGGGGGGGAGGGGTATGGATCCTGACAGGATTTGACCGATGGCGTTATGGGCGTACTTAAGGCCTTATCACACGGCAAAATATCGTCGGCACTTTCCGTGAGCAAACGACGCTGAAAGCGACGTTAATTTAAAGCTTCACATGAGGGAATTTCGTTTTCGGACAATATTTCCGTCGGCATTTTCTAGCTGGTTAGAAAAGTTGTCGATTATGAAACTTGCTTGGCCGGTTTTTGAGGGTAGAAACGGGAAAAGTGCTGACGAAATTTCACCGTGCGATAAGGCCTTTCGGGAAAGATTGCATCGTGGCCAGTGATGGTCCATTAAGACTTACCTACAGTTCCTGCTTGTGTTGCCATGGCGGTCGTCCGGTAATTTTTTTTATCCTTGTGTTGAGGTGCGTCAGACAATCAGTGATGACTTCCTTCGACCTGTTATTTTAGATAAAAAGAAATTGGTCAAATCGTATCACAATCCACGGGCGTTTGTTGATGACATGATCCGTCGCTACTTGCCTTTCTCGAAAATTTTCATTTTGACATTTATTTTAAAATATTTTAAAACGGCCTTTGTTTGGTCGACTAATTATAAAAAAAATTATAATTTGAAGTCTACGAGGTAGATAATTAGGTTTAACTTCTCTTTGTTTTTCCAATGATGGGTATAGTTATTGTTAAACAAATATGCTATTTTGATCTTCAATTTTAAGTAATATACGCAAATTCAAGAGAAAAAAAAAGTAGAGAATTGATATTTAAATTCATGTAAGATATTATATCAATCTAATCTAATACTATAATACGAGAAATGGTTGCCAAGTCAAAAATCGCCCCAGAATTAATAAACTCCGTTAAACTTGGGGGTCTGGGGTTTTTAGCCACGAGGAATCGATTGGCGCCGGTTTTAAAGCGCTACTGTCGAGCAGTTCGGAGTTGCAGATAGGATATTTTCAAACTTTATTAGTTCGCCATAATGGCTACTTAAATTTTCAAGCGGTAACGTGCTGCCATCTATAGCCAATATGGCAAACAAATAGTTTTATGTTTATGCTGTTATAGGTTTATAATATGTTTCTTATGTATGTATATATATTTGGTTTTTCTAAATAAATTTGTCAAATATTGAACTTCAATACATTTCAGTCTTTACCTTTACTTTACCTTTGTATAGAATAGTTCCATTTCCAAACTCTAACTTTGTTTAGAATACTTTACAATGGTGCACTTTAACCGGTTATCTTTTCACCAATGGTTTCACATCTTCACACCAATGGTTGATAAATCACAATTGAAAATTTAAATCTTCGAGTTAGCTTCGATACCTGTTTTCTCCGAGAGGAACTCGGTCACCCGCTGGTCATAGTAAAATTTAAAATACTTCTTTGCTTTGGACTTTATATAATTCTACGCCACTTCATTAGATATGCTCATAAATCATTCGAAGCTGAAAGTGTTCAAATGACAATTGGAGCATATCTTAATGGATTGGAAGGGTTAATGTGCAATATTAATTTGTTTCTATGGCACATTAAAGGGATGAAAAAAGCTAAAAATTTTAGTCTCCCTCCTTACATTTCGGAATATGCTACGATTGAAACATTTTAAATCCACGTTAAGTATCAAAATTCAGAACTACGATATGTTTAATTCAGTTTCCTTAAAGCTAATTACTAATTTTAATCGGTGTTAAAATTGTCCAAACACTTTCGTTTTAGATTTATTTGCCTTTTTAGCTTCTTTTAGAATTCTTTCCAGTGCTCTAAAAATAATTTAGGTTTCGTTTGTTTGGCTTAATTTCATATCTTACATTGATTTTTAATTTTATAA
>JAPMOQ010016729.1:0-10668 GCA_026543055.1 Argiope trifasciata
AGTCAAGCATATGATGATAATGTTTAAACGCTTTTGCTATACTAAGTATAAAAAAAGAAGTAGGAAAAACTATAATTTTCCAGGAGTAATTAATAGCAAAAACAAAAGCACGCATTAAATAAATATGCAAATATTTTAGGGTTTTTTTTTATTTTTGTTTTTTACTTTGCTAAAAATCTAGAGCCTCAAATGGTTTCTTGCACCCCGGCCAGTTCAAAGAGAAGGCCGACTCTGACTACACTCAAGTCCATAAATTAAGGATAATGCAAGTCCAGGAAAAGAAAGAGTCAAAAGCAAAACTAATGTAACTTATTTGTAAAGCTTATTTATTAAATGAAAGGTTAAGAGTAAAAAATAATGCTATATGTTTGATATCATTAGTAAAAATTGGAGTTTTTTGCTTCCTGAAGCAAATTACAAAAAAATCTATTTACAAAAATCAATATTAGGTAGTTGGTATAATAATTAATGCATAGTATGCCTCCCAGACGATACAATACAGTCCGTGCAACGAGTAGGCAAGCTGGGTATCAAATTATCGATCTGATCTTGGGAAATGTAACACCACTCATCAAACAATATTCTCCGAAGCTCCGGTAGACATGTAGGAGGTGGTTGACAGACTGCAACTCGCTGGTCAAGCATGTTCCACATGCACTGTACTGGATTCAAGTCCAATGAGAGTGCTGGTCATCGCAAACAAATTCCCTCCGATCGAAGGCATTCGTTTACGATGTTTGTATGGGGGGAATGGGCATTGTCATCCAGAAGCACGAATTCTACACCCATAGCGCCTCAAAACAAACGTACATGCTGTTCTATAATGAAGTCCCAATAGATTTGACTGGTCGCGGTTCCAGTTTGAACCCGCAGGTGAGTTCTAAACCCGAATAATTCATACACAAATGAACAAGCCTGCACCTCCGCAAAAGTGTCATTCCAATTACTATTAAAGGGTATCTGGAGCTCCCCATAGAAAAATACGGAAAGAATTAAATTTCAAAAAATAAAAAGTCCTGGACTAGTTGGAAAACATCACACAAGCCCACTGCTGTGGTGCCAACAATGCCTGCTCTCTACTCCAGGCTAACAGCAGAAGACTGAGAGTTGCAGTAAAGAAGACACATATGACAGTCCTATGAGTTTATAGATCAATCTTCCCTAAGAATCTGTACACGGTCTGCCTTGAAATTAAAGAAAACTGACGAGACAGATCTGATACTGTGCTCCATCTGTTTCTTTTGGAAGTCACTGCCAAATACCGGTCCTTATTCAGCATTGTAACTCAAGGGTGACCGGTGTTGTAACGTTTGCTCACATTATCATCATCTTGAAAACCTGGAGATGACACTCTGGACGATTCCAAGTTCCTCGGATACTTCCAGTTGGGTACGCCCACATTCCAAACGGCTGATAATTCTACCACATAAAAAATCATCCAAATGCGTCCTTTGTGTCATGACTATCCGGTTATTACACTGGAAGATTTATGAATCTCCTCCGAACAATTTTACTTCTTTGCCCGTATTCCTTATACATCCACTCTTGTCATTTTGATGCATTTTCGGTGTCATCTGGTGGTTTCCTGCAATTTCCATATGATTTTGGAAGGTGTGTGAAGTCATTTTACGTGTGATATATGTATTTTGGAGTTCGTTCCTGCGTGATTGAGAATTATATTTAATTTATGGACATGAATGTAGATAGTGGAAGGACGCCCAGCTCGTGCTTTGCCTTGAACACTTTCGCATTTGGATATTCACTAGATATTCTTTGGCACAAATAATTTACCTTCAGAATTTTTTTTCTGTAGAACTGAATTCAACAAATATAATTAGTTTGCTGTGGGAAGCGCCTGACGGAGATATAAAGTTTTGGCAACTCAAAAGAGTTCTGTGTGACATTAGAATTTAATTTTTTTCCTTCCAAAGGCGTAAACAGTTTGGTAATCTGATAAAAGAAGAAACATTCACGCTTGATCTTGGAAAAATGGAGGATAATACAAAAATAAACGCATCAATCACCCTAATTAAAACTCTTAAGAACGATCGATCCCAGAATCGATCGATATATACTTAGTATATATACATAAGCAAATAAATCAGTAAGGTGTGTCCCTCCCCCAATACTTTCTAATAAACATGCCATGCCAGAGAATGCCTAGCATGACATCGACGTACAATAGTGATGAAATATAAACCTGTAGTGTGCATTTAACCTTTTCACTGAATTCAACGTCTGATCCCTGGCAAATATTTTGGCTATTAATCCAGGGCATATAAGTAATATTAAAAGAAAATCGAATTTGCGCTTTGGACACTTTCTTCTCTATCGACTGAAAAAACAACTCGATGAAAAAAAATTGCGATTATAGTCTCAAAATTCCACACCTAATTTTGATGTATTTAAGTCACTGCGTTTTTGAATTATCGACTTTACATATTTCCGAATGTACAGATCGACTGACAACCAACCAATAGCTAGTTTTGGTTCAAACTTTGGTGAATGTCTACGTTATAAATGTTAAATTTATGTACCGAATCTTATCTATCCAGCTCTCCTGATTTTGTAGTTATTGTATTAACTTATATTAGAACAACTGGACGAGCAGACTTCTTCTGAGCAGATTTTACTCAAAATTTTATAGATATTTTCAAATTTTGTATGAAGACCATATACCAAATTTTAACCGTCCAGCTCGAATATATTATTTAGTTCTTATATTTATAACAGTCAGACAGACGGGCAGGTTGCAAAAATGTGTTTTTCGAACTCAGAGATGTCTAAAACTTACATATTCGTCAAAATCTCGAGTTCGAATTTTTTGACGATTTCCTATGCTGCTTTTGCATTTTGATACTTGTTCGGATACTTTTTTAAGTTACTCATCAAGCCAGTGACATATGGTAACTGTATTTAGTCGAAATCAGGTGAGAAATTCATGACCAGGTGAAAAATCTGCAATCTCTGTGAAAGTTTTTTAAAAAAAAGAATAAAAATAACGACATTCATGCGGTCTAGTAACCTTCATTCCGAGGTTATTTTGGTAATTCAATGCTGTTACTGGCCCAATTCGCAATTCAAGGCTGGGTAAATAACTTGAGGGAAATGGATAATTTACCAAGGAAAGAGTGATATAGTTGGAAAAAGAAAAACAATACAGCAAATTTAAGCAATAAGTTCCAAAATTTCTATTTTCAATTAATAAGGAATACTCTGCGCTGCATTATGCATAAATTAATATATCTAATACCTCTTTTAAAAATTCTTTATTTCATTTCTTTGTACTATATTTCATTCGTGTTTTATAACTTTTAGTCTGTTTTTATGGAATACATGACAAAGCGAAGCAATTTTCAGCAAAGGTAACTTCAAAAGAATTATAATACATCTTTCACTAAATGACGAAAGCTGAAATAGCCTGATCGGCAAGATGTTAATTAGCATCCCTTGGGCAGCGAGTTCAAACCACGGCGGTCGAAGACTCTTCTTGCGCATGGTCGCTGTCACATATTTAAATCTGTCATAGCCCCAAAGACGAAACTAGACTATTTCTGATACTGAGTCAGAGGTAATCGTTCTCTAATTCAGATCTAAATTATGATTTGTGAATGAAATATATGAATGAAGTCCTTATATTAGAGCATATATGAATGAAGTCCTTATATTAAAATAAATGGACGAGCAGACTTCTTCCGAGTAGATTTTACTCAAAATTTTATAGATATTTGCAAATTTTGTATGAAGATCATATATCAAAATCTAACCGTCCAGCTCGAATATATAATATAGCTCTTATATTTATCCCAGTCATACAGACGTATAGATTGCAAAAATGTGTTTTTCGAACTCCGGGAAAGCTAAAACATACAGATTCGTCAAATCTCGAGTTCGAATTTTTTGACGATATCCTAAACTACTTTTGCATTTTGATACTTGTTGAGAATGAAAATACTTGTGAAAAGAGTTGTGGCGCGTAAGTAGCTAAGACATATTCTAGGCCCTAGATGGTTCTGCAAAAACAACTGACCGTAAAACACCACTTATAATCACTGACTTCGACAGTGTGCTTGTTTATGGCAGATATCATAAACAACAATAAAGGGACGAATATTATTTCTTCCTTGCAGGATAAGTAAAATGTTCTTCCTCTTTTATATAATATAGAAAAAATGTTATAATCATCAAAAACATTCGAACTCAAGCTTTTAACGAATCTTTTCATAGCGAGATTCCTTCAGTCCGAAAGACACATTTTTATCAGCATGTCTTCTGTCTCTGATCAAGATAACTGGAAAACGTTTTGAATTAAATGGCTGAAATATTGTATTTGGGCTTAAAAACCAAATTTTTAGATTTTTTCAATTAAATTTTAAACGACATCCATTTACAGGAAGTCTGATGTTCGAGTGCAGGAGAACTCTATAACTACAAAATTCCAAGTGTTAAATTAAGAAAATTTATCACACAAGTTTTGCATCTGAAATACAGATACTTATCAAATTCTGAACCCAATTGATTAATAAAAGTTTTACACTTTCAAATGCATGCATGCAAACGCAATTTCTTCAATCAATGCGATTTAACACTTTCTCATCGCATTTATTGTTTGAGTCAAATTGTGGTATCAAGGGCTAAACTCAGTAGCACGACAGTCCATATGGTCCAAGGCCTACTGTTTTCTGGATCAAAGGCCTTGGTATGTAAGCCATAGGTTTCTGTTATGTGGTCAGCCAAACGCTTAGCCTTCAAAGTTTAAGTCTTGACCGTGGGCCCTGGATACCAAGCATATGTCACGATTAGGTTGTCAGTCTAACGCGGAACCTCCAGTATTTAGTACCCAAGCAAGCTTGGTTATCAGTTTATCGACCCATTGAATGAATTAAAGTCTGAGTCGAAATTGCCCAGCTCAAGAATTGAACCTCGTATCAGTGCGTTAGGAGCGCGAAACACAACTAGTACGCCACTGGCAAACAGATGTTCAAAATATGTATTCTCGCTTTATATTTAATAAAAATTGTATATTCCTGCCAAAGTGTAGTAACTGATATTTAGTAACTGTTGTCCAACAATACCATGCAGAAATTCACGAAGTCCAAAAGTTTATGTGGAGGAAGGATATAGGATAAAATATTGATTGAAGAGTATGTGCGAAAGTTTACAGGAAACTATTCCCGATTGTTTAATTAAGTGTCCTCAGAGAAAAGTATAAAAACTCATTATTGCTACATATGGCATTTAGACAAACCTGATGACTAGGTCAGCGATTTAAGCGGAGTTTGTACAGAAGCTTTTGTGATTAAGGACCTCTGAGCACCCGTGGCAAAAGTCTGACTTCTAAATCGTATGACACACACACTAACTTGCACAACACCTTTTCGGTGGGAGGGGGGGGGACTCGTTCAACTCGTCATAGATTCAACACCGGATGAAGAACAACCATGCTCGCAACAGGATTCGAACCTGGATCATCCAGATCAGGGGAAGACCCATTACCCCCTGGCCAAGACACCGGCAAACGAAATGTCTTTGAAAAGGTTAAAGACACTTAACCGTTTAAAGGTTAAAGTTAAAGTAAGTAAATTAATAATTTTTATGGTAAATTAATTTCTCATATTTCTTATATGAAATCATAAAAAAATATTGATCAATATTGAATGTAAAAGTCATTATTCTTCTCATGGTCTCATGTTAGAAACAAAAGACAAAACTTTTATTTTTTTTTAACTCAAAAGTTTTTTAAAGATTATTACCACTTGAAGGTTTAAGAGATAATACAATGTGTTTGATTAAATACCCTGCGCATTCTTTCTAACTTTATAGACTTTCTCGTTTACAAACATAGGAAAAAAATATATAAATGCAAAATCATTTGTACTGAAACTCTTGTCTGTGGTTATTTATAATATAACTTTGACCTTTACTATTGTAGGCACAGCAGTCCTTTTTCTCCGTTGTGATTAGGAGAGAGCGATTAAAACGTAAAACATCTGGCAAGTTGAGAAGCATAGAAAGACCGGCGAGAAAGCAAACAGAGATATGTTTCAAAGCTCTTGACATACTTTTAAAACGTGCTTATTCAGCTGAAGGTTGAAAATAGAAGTCTTAACAGAAAACCCATGATTTGGAGTAGCATTCAAGGAGACGAGATACCATCTAATTCATGGATTTGTAATTCAAGAATTGAATTTTCATGGTCAAGATACGTATGCCAAGTATTCATCGATGTAAGCGGATATCATGCATAAAACTCCTTATAAGAATGCATAAATCTATAAGTCTCAATGGTATGCAAAGATATTTAAAAAAAGACCGTACTCTACTTTCGCCAAGATGATGATTTCAGGAATATTTGGACAAGATATAGAACTTTAGAATCCTAAAAGATGATGAATGGAAATAAAGCATTCGATGCAATATTTTTGCATGATATATTTGAAATATTGTATTCAGTATTGAATTTTTCAAGTAGCAGCCAAATACTTTTGAATACAGATGTATATATTTTATCTGATTACTTAATTCGATACATTTTTTTGAGGTTTTGTTCTCAAAAAAGAATTTCGAAACAATAAATATATTTTTCAGCTTTTGTCGAGTAAAATTAATCGCTGTAATCTAATACAACTAGATCTTTCATTCTCCTGGATCAAATTATATTATCTTCAAGAATTTTATTTTCAACTCGAAGCTGTTGAAAACTTACCTCGGGGATTTTACTTCTTTTTACAATGCATTTTGAATAAAATTTTAATAATACAGTATTTTATGGTCAAGATAATAATAAAACAGTATTTTCACATAATCCAAAGTTCCATTCATTTTCTCTCGAAATAGTCTCATTTCTGAATTAAAATATCGCACCAACGCTGCCATCAATTTTTTCAAATCTGTGTCTATTTTCTATGTGCCTGTTTATAACCTCATTTCTCTGAAACCATGTATATATATAACATTTTTATATCGAAATGTTATGTGTCTTCAGCTTCTTTAGGTTTTATAACTTTTTTTTGCATTGGCTGTTTCATGTATTGAGGGTTTTATTAGACTAATTAACAACATATTTCTTCTTATCTATAATTTCCAAACTGGCAGTCTTTCCATAAGCCTTTGAATTTTGCTATTACTATTAGAATTCTTCTTATAATTCTAATGATAACAACCGTTATGGATTCAAAATCCGTCTTAATGGTTCTAATTACTTTTTTATTTTTTCCCAAATATTTGAGATGGCTTGACTCTTCTCATTCTTGATTAACAGTTTCTTCAAGAATATTGACGAATCTTTCGTCTTAACAAAGTAGCTAACCATGCCCTGACTTTAATAGTATGATCCTGCTATTATGGAAATTCAAATACCTCATATTCGGGAGTAATATTTCATGCAGGAAAACAGAATGGAATCGCCCTTTCCATATGAAAAGCAGGAATTATCTTTCTTCCCCAGTTTACTCTTACCCCCGAGAGGACACTTTGTAATTGGGGATGAGATGCTTCCGACATGGTGGTTGGATCTCGCCAACCCGGTGGGTACAATAAAGGCGTTGAATCAATTATGGGACATACTTCCTACATGGAGGGTTGTACCGTGGCTGGAGATGGCCCTTAAGATTCAACCCCAGTTCCCGTTAGTGCTGCTGTAGCAGCTGTCTGGTTAATCAGTATTTATTTCCAAATGCCACCGGGCGGGACGGTCAATAATATGGCTTCCCTAGATTTCGCCTGAATACCTAAAAATGGCCAATTGAGTTAGTTCTTTAGTCTACCAAACGATTTTAAGGGATTAGTTGTCATAGGAATCATCAAAATCATTAATGTCTTATAGAACAAGTTTCCAAATACAAACCGAACAGAATGCTGCGATTATTTGAATAAAAAAACGGTAACTCTGTCTGAGCGAGTGAAATCCTTGCAATCGGCAGTCGGCATATGCTAAGTTTTCCCATGAGAGAAATAGATCCAAAATGAATTACATTGTATTAAAACTAAAAATTTTCCTTGACCTGTTCATCCTATACGTGAGATGGATGTTAAATTGATCCGTCTCCTTATAGGAGATGAGCGTTTCTCTCACAAACACATAATGTTTGGCGAAAATGCGCCAGTTGCGACAGCTGCCAAGTTCAATTTACATATTTTAATTGACTGCCCTGTCTTTAATACGTATCGTTCTCGGTTTTTTTTTTTTTTTTATTTTATTTTCTTGTAATTTTTTAACCACGTTTTTAACATTACAAGACTTGGTGGGTGAAAACAACCACCCAAATATTTTTAAATTCCCACGAGCTATTGGATTTTTTACGTACATTTAGTTTTTTTTATTAATCCTGTATATTTTAAGCATTGTTAATTGGGTTCTTGTTTTTTACGTCATTATATAAAAATGATATGACACATAGATTTAAATTTCAAGATACTAAAACAATTTTACCCATAAATTTCATAGTTTTTATCTTATGACATCAGTGCTATTTTTTAACAAATGAGTTTTAAGAAAACATCTTTTATACTTTTACCTTTTGATTGGCGCAATGTAGCCAAACATGGCTCTTGTGCCAATGAACCACATACAACTCAACTCAACTGATGAGAGAAATACCCATCAATTAAAATCAAGTCTATGATTTTAAATATAGCCTATAAAACTTATTAATTTGATTAGGAATACAAGTGAAACAAACCAGCGTATCTCGAGAAAAATAAAACTTTAATGCGTTCTCTAATATAGGTGTTATTATTTCCACACTCCAGTATAAATTTGTGGACCTTAAGTGAGTCAATACCTATGAGAAGGTATTGACGAACATTCATATCAAAATATAGATTTTGGGGGAGCATTTTTACTAAATTTATCCCGTGATGGTAATTAATCTTTTGTATGGAGTTAAAGATATTCGAAAATGGTATTTTTCCGTTATACGGGAGCAAGTTGTTGCCAATGTGAGCCAAATACAAGAAGTCAAGAAAAGCGAATGACAAAACAAATGTCACCAATGTGAACAAAGTCGCCAAGTGTGGGCGATTCAAAAACGTGCTTGAACGTAAAAATTGACGAAATTTTGCATTTTTTGCGACTTTTTGGCTATTTTTCACTTTTTTCGATTAACTATTATTTGGTGATTTTTTTCGTTGCTCCCGTATAACAGAAAAGTACCTCGAAAATTTGTATTTTAAGCTATGCGACTTCGTTCGTAATAATTTTTTTTAAATAGCTATTTTTAAATGTTAGCGCAAAAAGGATTGGAAAATAATCTATGAAACCGAAATATAATAGTTGAGTGATAACATTGCTTTAAAATTTGGCTAAAAGGGCTTGTTGTGGATAAAAAGAGGTATAAAGCAAAAATCTTGTAGTGCAAATATTTATCAAATGGTTTACTTAAAATTTTATAGAGGGTGTAACAAATATCTTATCTAGTTCTAGAACTAACAAATAAACTGCATTTAAATACAATCTTTAAATATTGAGGGTCTACTGATATTGAGGTAATAACATGAAATTTTCAATCTTTTTCTCATAGGGAGGCACTAAAATAATTAGAAAATATTTCTAAATAAATAAATTATAATTAGAAAATATTTCTAAATAAATAGAATATAATTAGAAAATTTTTCTAAATAAATAGATTATAATTAGTAAATATTTCTAAATAAATAGATTATAATTAGAAAATATTTCTAAATAAATAGATTACTTATTTTCTAGTACAGGAACTGCAAAATGTATAAAGAAATTATTGTACGAAATTAAAAAAAAATATATATGTTTTAGGTTTCAATTTATGAGGTTTTTCGTCAGACAATTCCATCAATTTGAGAAAAGAGTATTAAAACGCTTGTAATTGGAAAATATTAATATTAATATAACTTTCCTAAAGAAAGAAAAAGAGTGAAAATTCTATGGGTTTTTATAAAGAAAATTATTAATAATGTTAGTTAAAAAAACCTTCAAAATTTTGTAAAAAAAGAATCATTTTTCAACGTAGTTACCGACCTTAAATCCGGTTTTCCTAACGGATTGAAATCAAAATTTGTCACAAAATTACAGCTGTAGTCACAAAAGATATTTACATTTTACTGTTATAATAATTAAATGTTTTTCTAAAAATACATATAGAAAAATAGGTCAATCTCTAGACTGTTTTGTCTTAAATTTAATAGATATTAACAATTTAAATTTTAAATAAAATTTTGTCCAGCTAGATCTCTTCGTTTTGTATTATCGTGTAAACTGATATAAGAGAGCAGGACAGGCTTGAATGTATTTTGCTTAAAATTTATAGAAAACTGTGTAAAGTCGTTATTCCAAATTTACAGTTTTCAATTATCAAAAGAGTATATCTTTTATCTTAAAGCTTATTGAGTTTATAGTTTAATAACCTTTGAGTTATGAAGGTAGCTAAATCTTGAGTTCAAGTATTTTAACGACTACAATATTTTATTTGCACTTCGTGTACAAAAGATAAAAGGACAATGCAGTTGGAGTCGATGGAATTCTCGGAATCCACAGAAGTTTACTCTCAAATATCGCATTTTCCGCAAGTTTCTTTCATGATGTAACTGCAGTGTCTTTAGTCTGTATAAACTGTATTGGTTCTATTATTTCCATTACTTGTATCCGACTGGGTTCGGAGCCTTTTTTTTTAAATATGCTTCAAATGCTTGTTA
>JAPMOQ010016734.1:0-21833 GCA_026543055.1 Argiope trifasciata
GCGGCGCTGATGTTTCCTCTATGTGCCGTTGCCACAGTTCCGTTATATCCTCCCCCTCTGACTTCTTCGTGGCCGTCTCGGCAAGAAGTCAGGTGGCGGAAGTCTTGGCCGTCCTCTTTTTTTAAGAGGAGCTACTGGAACTACCCGATCTGATGTTTGAAACTTATTTCGTTCTTGATAAGGTTTCAAGGCTGAAACATGATATTTACCGAGAATTTTGTCTGGTTCATTCAAGTTGTTGGCGACCTTGCAGTCACTATCATATAAGGACCGTCCCGTTTAGGCATGAATTTGCTAGTTTTCTTCAATGAGCCTTTGCTAACAGGGTGGAGAGTAACCCAGACTTTGTCACCATGAACAAATTTTGGAATATCTTTACGTTTCTTATCAGCATACCGTTTTTGTTTATCTTGGTGTTTCTCAACTCTTTCTCGCACTTGTTGTACAGTTCTTGCGAACCTTTTTAAATATGGTGTAATCTCAGGAACGAAGTTGTCATTTTCTATTACGGCTTTTATGTCGTGTTTGACAACATCTATAGTTCTTAGGTCACGTGCGAATTGGAGAAATGCAGCAGAGTGCCCAGTTGAATCGCTCTTGGTGGTATTCAATGCAAATCTAATCATGGGTAGTTTTTCTTTCCATGCCTGGAGGTCATTGCCGACTAGTATTGCCAAACGAGGCTTGAGATCTCTGTTCTTTCTTTCAACAGGGTTTGATTGTGGATGATAGACAGGGGTAAGACTTTGGTCTATGTGCAATATATAACATAGCTGTTGCATGACAGCACTTGTGAACTGTGGACCATTGTCACTGATAACTTTTCGAGGTATACCGAATCGAAGGGCGACTTCTTCCAACAGAGTCGTTGCACATTCTCTTGCAGTTGCTTCTTTTAGAGCAAAAAGTTCTACCCACTTCGTAGCACAATCTTGTACAATAAAAATCCATTTCTCACCAGTAGGTGCTTCTGGCAGAGGACCGAAAAGGTCAATAGAGAGAGTTTCGAATCGTTGGGCATAGATAGGAGTTTGAAGTAGCCCCGATGGTTTTTGATTAGAAGCTTTGTAACTACAACATTCGACGCAGGTTTTGACATAATCTGCTATGTCTTTTCGCATTACCACCCAGTAATATCTTTTAGCGATGCGATGAAAGGTACCCTCGGCTCCATAGTGCCCTGCCATGGGCGAGTCATGGTGCTCTTTCAGGATGTTGGCTTTCATTTCTTGAGGCACTACCAATTGTGCTTCTTCTTCATCCGATTCAGGAGAGTATCGGTATAATACCCCCCTGTTCATGATGTAGCCTCTTGCAGTCCAAGTTGTATGATCAACTTCTTTCGCTGGACTTTCGAATGTTTCTATTATCTTTCGCAGATCATCATCTCTTAATTGTGATTGACGCAAATCAGCCGGACTGGTGGTAGGAATTTCAATCGATATAGCGCAGATTTCACAAGACTCTGTACTTGGATGTTCACAAATAGGACGGGATAAAAGGTCGGCAATGAAATTTAGTCGACCAGGAATATATTTCATTGTCAGGTTTTACGACTGAATTTGTAGAGCCCATCTGGCGAGTCTACCAGTAGGTGATTTCAGTGACATCAACCACTTCAGCGGTTGGTGGTCGGATGTTATTGTAATGGACTGGTTTTCCACGTATCCTCTAAATTTGTTAAGTGCCCAAACCACTGCTAATGCTTCTTTTTCTATCGTAGAGTAGTTTTTTTCTGAAGAACTCAGCAGGCGGCTAGCATATTCAATAGGATGTTCTTCATCTTTCTCTCCCTGGAGTAAAACTGCTCCGATGGCAACATTGCTAGCATCTGTTCGGATGACAAAAGGCTTCGTTCCATCAGCTTGTTTAAGAATCGGTGGGCTTATTAATTTAGATTTCAAATCTTGAAATGCCGTTTCTTGTTCTGTTTCCCATTTCCATACGGCCTTCTTCTTCGTTAAATCAGTAAGAGGTCTGGCTATTTGGGCAAAGTTTGGAATATATCTACGATACCAGGAACAGGTCTGAACAAAAGATTGTACTTGCTTCACAGTTTTCGGTGACGGCATGTTTGCAATGGCAGCGGTCTTTTCTGGATCAACGTATACACCATCTTTAGTAATGTAATGGCCTAAGTATTTCACTTTTTCACAGCAGAAGTGACACTTTTCTCGATTGGCGTTCAGCTTGAATAACGATAGACGTTTGAAGACTTGTTCTAGGTCTGTAAGATGTGTTTGGAAGGTAGGAGACAGCACGATGATGTCGTCCAAATATGATAATGCCAGGACATCCTTCAGTCCAGATAGTACTTTATTTATAAGTCTAGAAAACGTAGCTGGCGCATTACGAAGTCCGAAAGGCATTCGTTTGAATTTATAAATTCCGAAGGGACAAGTAAAAGCAGTTTTGATTTGATTTTCTTCTGCTACATTTACCTGATGATACCCAGATCTTAAGTCAATAGTTGACATGTAAGGGGTAGGCTTTGCTTCGTTCAACAAATCATCTATACGTGGCAAAGGATAAGCATCTGGAACGGTGTGGGAGTTTAGCTTGCGATAATCGATGCATAACCGTATTTTACCATTTGGTTTGGTGATAAAGACCACAGGCGAGGCATAAGGGCTTTCGCATTCCTCTATAATACCTTTCTCTAGAAGAGAGTCAATTTCTTTTTTCAACAGTTCTTTCTTGCTTGGGTTCATCCGATATGGAGGAACTGAGACGGGAGGACTATTACCTGTATTGATGTGGTGTTCAATAAATGGCGTAGCTTCTCCCCCTAGCTGAAAATTATTCTCGTATTTTCTCAACAGATCATTGAGTTGTAGTCTTTCATGAGGACTTAGGTTTTGTCCCTCATCATCCCGCAAGTCGCAAGAATTCAATTCTATGCTTTTTACTGGCTCAGGACATTGTGCTTCGAGGTCCACTCCAAATGGATACACCTGAAGAGGGTTGTCATGGAAGAACCAACATCTATTCTTTAGGTCAAGGACGATGCCTGCTTTTTCAAGAAAGTCATATCCAAGGAGGGTTCTATTTCCTTTCGATTTCGGCAAAATCAGAAATTTCGTTACAATGTCTCTTCCTTCAATATTCACGATTACCTCTGATGTGAAGGCTTGAGTTGTTGTGAATTGTCCATCCGCGAGAAACATGTTGATGGTTTTACTTGTCATCGGTACTTGTTTCTCCTGAAATATTTTATAAAGTCTTTCACCAGCAACCGTACAACTTGCACCTGTATCCGCACATACGCGAGCTCTTTGTCCACAAATGGTGATGTCGATATAAGTGATAGTTGTAGGCATATCTACATGCGTAGCAAGCATTTTCAAAGAGTTTGCTTCGAAATCATTTCGTCTGGTAGGCGTTGAACAGTCGGGACATTTTGATTTTATAAATCCTGGTTTACCGCACCCATAGCAAGTCAAAGGAGGGCGGTTATCTTGTCTTTGTTGCTTCTCGACTCGATATGGAAAGTTTTTACTAGTCGTTCTTTGTACATCATCTTTGGTTCTAAAAGGATAAATAGATTTCAATGGAAAGTTCTGCTTCAAACGGGGTTGATTTTTATTCTTCGTATTTTTAACACGAACAGCTTCGTAGTCGTCTAATAACTGCACCAGTTCAGATGATGACTTAATTTTTCCCCAACGATCGACGAAGTGTTCTTTGACATCATTACTAACTCTCCGTTTCAATTGATCTGTAAGAACAAGGTCTTTCAGTGATTCGTAATCAAAAACTGCAAGGCTCTGAAGCCATTCTTCTAGGTAGTTTCTTAACTCATACGCAAAGTCTTGCCATAAAGTTCCAGTTTGTATTTGGTGAGTAGTCAGCTTGATTCGGAATGCTTCAGCATTTAACTTAAATCGTTGAAGTAGAATTTTCTTTATATAAGTATAATCTTCTAATTTTTCCTTGGGTTCTCGCAGAATTATTTGTGAAATGTTAATGGGAAGGAGAGGTAGGAGGTGCGTTATGTAGTCTTCTTCTTTCACGCAAACTTTCTCACATTGTCTTTCAAAAATTTGCAAATAGGCTGCAATGTCAGAAGTCTCTGCGAAGTTTGGAAGTAAATGTTGGATTTGTTCACTGGGTACAACATTTAAAGTGGAGGAACTGTTAGAAGGATTTGAGCTAGCAGCTGCAAGATTTACTTTTAATCGTTCCGTTTCAAGTATCAATTCTTGTTCCTTCCTTTTGAATTCTTCTATATCTTTGCTTTCCTTTTCTTTTTGCTGCCTAGTGTCGACAATAGTTTCTAAAAGATTTTTGGTGAAAGTCTCGTCATAAGACGTGGATTTGATTATTAGATCTCGCAAATCAACAACACGCATAGAATCATTTGCTGTTAGACCTAATTCGTATGCGAGTGTTTTTAGATCCTCTTTCTTTGCTTTTGCAAGGTAAGCCATCTTGGAATGAGGGGTCAGAGGGGAGGATAAATTGGCTTGGTAATTACGGAAATTTGAAATAAAATGTCCTAAAACTATTTACATTCACATACAAGGAATATGCATTACAACTAAAATAAGAAAATTTTTGGCGAGTTCTAACAAGGTCCAGCACAAAATTAATATCTAATCATATACGAAAACAGATGTACATCAAGAACAAGAACAAAATTTTAACACTTTTGGTTATTTACTTTTGTCGTAACATACAATTATAAAATTTTACTACATTATGTTCTTTAACTTTAAACATAAGTGATAGAAAAAATTGAGTGCATTTTCAACTGAAATGTTAACAAGTAAAATTTAATACACAAAATAGAATCAATGTTTGAAAAGAAATAAAAAATTATTGTAGTTGAATTTCAATGTGGATCACATAAAAATGTTTAGTTTCATAGTTTAAAATGAATATCAATTGTATCTTTAAACAGATTGATATAATACTTATAAACAAAATTAATTAATATCAAAAGTGGTACAATAGCAATTTAAATTGAAAGTGCTCAGACGATTAAACTCTTAACTTAATACTCATCAAAATAATATCACTTGTAAATTTTCGTTACAACCAGGAAATTGTTAATAACACATTTACTAAAATGTCGTTTACTAGAAATGATAACATAAAACATGTACTATTTTTTATTTTTATAACTTTTAAAAGAATTCTCGAAGTATTGTGCAAAATCAAAACAGAAAAAAAATATTCATTAAGGCAACAAAAAAAAATTCGTTTCTGATAATGTGAAACAGAGCAGAGTTCTCAAAATGATTTCCGGTGTGATTATCCAATAAAGATCATAAAACAATTTTCACAGACAGTATGATTCATATTTATTCACGAGCATATTCGAAAGTAGCAAAACAAAATAAAATAAAAACGGCAGTCTTATTCATAAAATGTGACGCCAACACATCTGCGTCTACGATTCTTTTTAGAACTGACAGGAGGGGGAAAATAATTTCCGTTCTGAGAGTGAGAATCGAAACTCACATATTTAAATGTATCAACTTGTTCAGCATACATTACATAAAATAGATACTTAGTGAAAAAAATGGGAAGGATGTAATAATCAATTTAAAATACACACAAACAACAAAAAAAATCAAATTTACAACTCTTGATTAAGAAAGCCGTTGCTTTTTCTAGAATGATTTATGTAAATTATAATTACTTTTACTGTAATAAGTGAAAAGTATTAAACAAACAAAATAAACAATAACATAAAAGATACTTATCAAATTCTTTTTGCGATGATTAGCGGTATGCTAGCAGCACACGAGAATATTCCAGAACATGGGAATCTCTTTCACCGGTAGTCAATCTGAAAACAAAAGTGAGCCGATATGCTAGCAGCACATGACAATATTCCAGAACATGGGGATATCTTTGACCGGTAGTCAATCTGAAAACAAAAGTGAGCCGATCTCCAGCAACGAAACTTAAACTCGGGGTAAAAGCTTTTTTAAATCCAAATTGGGATTCCTAACATATTTCACTGGTCCAAAACGTTGGGCGCCAGAAATTATATAACCGTTTGCCTTTAATAACCAACACGGCTAGCCTTTTACATATTTATTTGCAGACATTCACTAAACACAAACACAAACAGTCATATAACAAAAGGGACAACATAAAGAAAAACAATTAAGTCATTTACGAAAACAAGAGACAGTTCTCCATCGTGACGCTCTCTCTCAGTTGGCTGGAGCTCGACTGACTGTGGTGGTCTAGGCGGCGCTGATGTTTCATCTATGTGCCGTTGCCACAGTTCCGTTATAACATTAATGATATGTATATGAATGATATGAATGATATGTTTGTTGGAGAAGAATTACATGCTAACTATCTCTACTCTAATCCAAAATAAAATATTCGTGTATATCCTTATACATGCAAAAGCAACAAGCTTGCCAGAAGACAAAAGAGCCGAAGCATTTCGTTCAAAGTGTAAACATATAAAGATTTATCATTGTATGCACATATTAAGGATTCCTTTTAAGAACACTTAATGAACTCTTGAACGTCAAAAAGAATAAAGTCAAGAGGAAATCCAGTTTCAAAAGAGTATACTCTTTCACAAAATATTTAAGTGAAGGAATTATCTGAACGTCCAAGGTGTAATACTAAGTTGTTTGCCAAGATTAATTTGTCAGTCGAAAGATACACTTGGCATCAAGGCATAGAAAAATATGTCGCATATAAATCTAAAGCATTCATCAGTAACTTTAGCTTTCGGTGATGAATGCGAGGAAGGTTACTAAATAACCTCGACATCGTGTACTTTGATGAAGATAAGCATCATTTTGAATGTTGCTTCGTCGTTCAAATTGTTAATTGGAAGCATGAATACATTTGTTAGATCTTCTTTCTGTTTTATCTTATATCAAATATATAATTAAAGGAATGCTTAAGATGTTATGGCATATGAGTATATATAAGAGATTGTTGTAAAGGTGATATATCTCAAAGCTACTTTTTTATTGGTTTGAATGTAAACTGACAATTATGTTGCTGATTTTGATATTTATTTAATTTTGCATTTATCATGAATTTTAAAACACAAAAATTTTCTAAGCCAACATTTTTTTATTATTATTCTTTGAAAAGTATTTCACATTGATCAATGATATAACAGGTTATTACACTTTTACATTTAAGCCATTGTGTTCAATGATTCGCTTTGAATAGGAGAAAAGAGCTTAAAACGTAATATTAATAGTTTGCAAAATATAGTATGTATACACTAATGTATTTTTTTAATTGTATCAAAAAAGCTATCATACAAAAAGTTATGTTTCAAATACATTTTAATACTTAAATCAGATCATTATTTTTTTCTGCAATGTAAACATTGCTTTTAGAATATAATTGAGTTAAATAAGCAAACAGAAAATTAACTTTGTATTAAATATTTGAATCTCCAAATTCTGTCATCCGTTGAAATACCAAATTCAAGATGGTTAAAATTAAAACTTATCTTATAAACATCATCTCACAACGCAAACGTGTGAATGGATCGCAACAAAATTTGGTATATAAACTGTGCACAAGATGCGCTTACGTAATGTAAAAATAAATGCTCAAAAATGTCTGAAAGAGGACGTCTTTTCTGAAAAAGAAACATTAATTTTAACGCAATAAAACAGCAAAACAGAATGCAGGAACAATATATTATCAATCCCAAACAATAATTATGAGTAATAAAATGTGCTGACAGTTTTAGGGGGAAATATAGAGATTTCCTTGTGAAGAAGCGGAAGATTTATGCAAAACAGTTTAGAGTAGCATGTCAATGCTCTCGGATGTAATGCTGATGGTATTTTGTTTCGACATTGAATGACTTAAAGAATTCCATAAGTTTTTTGTGTGAAGCATCAGAACCGATTAGTTTCACTCTACTGCTGAACACACACTCCATGAACTTTAAATTTTACAAATGAATGAAGGTGGTAGAAAGACCGCCTTTCCTTACATCATGTTGCTCTAACTGCTTTTCATGTACAGTTTCGTCCTAATCAGTTCATGTTCATGAAAATAGAACCTTTAATCTCAAACAGTGTATAGCTATTTTTACCATAACTTTACTTTATGTGGTTGGATAATAGAGTAATCAAAAACACGTCAATAAATATTAATATTGTTTCTGTACTCTGTTTTGGTCATTTATTGCTTTAAAGTTAATATTTTTCCAGACAAAGTACACTCGGGGAAAAATTTTGAAAAAAAATCGAAATTCCTTAAGCTCATCTCGTGTATAATCTATATACCAAATCTTGTTGAAATTCGATTCCCTGATTGTGTTGCATGATGCTGTTTATAGTAAGTGTTTAATTTTAACCACCCCGTAGAAATAATCAATTTAAAAAGAACAACACTCTCCCGAACGTGACATTAAATACAGAGAACATTATGAAAATGTGACAAGTAAAACTTGTATATTAATAGATAATTATTAAGTAGCACAAATGATATCAGCTCTAGATTCCGAAGAAAGAAAGAAATTAATGCATATATACTAAAGAAAAATAAAAAACAGTTTATTTTCAAATTTCAAAGTGGATGAATATATCTAGAATTTACACTCAAAATGAAATGGCAATAATTCACCCACTCTCCAATTCTATATGCTAGCAAGAATTATCAAATCAGCTGAGTAGACGCAGTTCAGAGAAGATCCTCCCACGTTTTCTCTTATGTCCCACGCAGACTCTTCTATCGGAAAATTTTTATTTACGAACTAAAGAAAAAAGTTACTTTGTAGAATTTACATTTCATAAGTCTCAACACTCTTCTTTCAATAACAGATGTTTACAGGTTTTTCATTTCAAAAGAGAAAGACCCAATTTTTCCCTCTTGTTGTCGTAATACAAGTGTTTATAAATATAGAAGTCTAAACTTTTTCTGAAATAAATCCGCATTTACGATAACAAACATAAAAATCAACGTTTATCACAAATTCGATATTAATGAGCTAAATATTATGAAATTGAATATCAGAGGAATATGCTGAATCAATTGTTTATACATCAAAATATATAAAATTATTATACATATATATGGATTTGAATTTTATGATTTCTTTTAATATCTGCATAAATATATAGATTTTCTTAACATTACATTATGAAAATATCTAGATACACACATAAAAATTGTAATACATGTATTTCAATGCAATATTTATATTTTTATTAAAGGATTAAACTATATCTAATATTACATATCCAGCTGTATTTTAAATTAATAAAGCAAAAAAAAAAAAAACATTTTCTGAAATAAGAAGCAATAGCTTGCAGAAAGAAACGTACTTGGAAAAAAATCAATTTGTTTGAAAATAATATCTCAATTATTTCAATTGATCATAACTTCAAATACTTTTAACGCTGGTAATTTCTGATTCGTAAGATTAGAAACTTTGCATCTGCCATTTTAGTCTAAATGTTTCCATTTTTAACTAATACCAATTATTTTCAGTTATAAGCTCACGCTAATAGGATTCCCCTTAAATATATTGTTTTCATGATATTTTTGCAGTCATAATTTCAAATTATTGGTAAATATGAAGTTGAAATTATGGGCTCCACATTCTTTATCCCTCCTTAAAAGTTCTAATGTATTCACTTCAGCCCAAGCTGTAACTTATACCCGAATTAAATTTTGTCAGTTTCTCCTTTACTGTATCCTACATTCTTCACCCGTCATTAATCTATGTCACGTAAATATTTTTTAAAAAATCTTCTTTCAACGATATGGGAATCACATTTTATATTTTTACAAATGGATATAGGTTTGAATTTCATTTTGTCAAATCATATATTAGAGCTATGCTATTTAATGATCCGTGCAAAAGAAACTCTCCTCGATTCTCCTTCAAATCACTTTTAACAATCCTCCCTAACTGGCGGTTAAAAAACCCCTTTAAACTTATTTCGTCTTCAAAAAAATTATTCAAAAATTTGTTTCTATTCGTTCCAAGATTGTATTCATTTTGGTAATACTAATTTCTCTTTAAATTGTAGTTAGATGTATGTTTTTAAATAGTACACTCATTAAAATACATGAATAATCAGAATAACATGTTCACAAAAACCTCTAACGCAGTATTTGTTAAAAAGAACTCAACTTGTTTTCTTCTATAGAAAAATTCACGGATGTGGAAGATTAATAGCCATGTTTTTCCAGGCACAATACTAAAATTAAAAGTCCTGATTTACTAATAGCACATGAGAAAACCAGAAACAAGTCTTGAGGAAGGATGGCACAGAAGAGTTGCATTGAATACCCTTTCATGCAGCTAGATCCACTCCATCGTAATACACAATATTCATAAATACAAATAACTCTTCAAAACTACACAATAACTGAGACAAAAATGCCACTTTTAAAAATCTGCCAAAACTATAACTTCAGTAGTGCTCAAAAGTACATATTTTAAGAAGGAAAACAAAACCACATAAACCAGACGTACACTGCCGAATTTTGACTCTGGAGCGATTGTTTATTGACTGATACATGTCATATAGATGTTCTCAATGTAATTTATATATATTTTTTTCTTTTTTGAAATCACCAAAAATGCGAATACAATCCTGTAGGATTTGAGACCAATTGGATTCTCTCTAAATATCCCTGGATAGTTTATCGTCTATTTCTTTATTTAACATTTATCCTTCCTTTCTTCTTTTTCTTCTTTCCATCTTGTTCTCAACTAGATGATTAGATAAATTAGTGTTATATGCATCGGGAGCACAAGATTGCATTAAGTTAAATAATGTTTATAAAAATCTTCAACTATTACTAATAATGAAATAAATCACACAAATGCTTTCACAAAAAGAGAACCAAAATTCCTTGAATTCTGCAGGTTATTTGTACAAGTAGAAATTTGCTTAGAAATTTTTTTAGAATTCTTCAAGATACCCCAGTTCTACTTAAAATAGAAAAATACAATAATAACGATTTTAAATTAAGGATATTTGTTAAAAGTGTATATAAATTGGTTTCAAATATTTAAATTAACTCAGGTTCAATAACAGTAAACAAAGTGCATAAAAGGCTCCACTGACAACGAGTTTTGGTCGAAAAATTGTAAATCAATCACAGGGGGCTGGCATTATCCGTTAGTACATTCATTATACATAGTTCTTCAATGGAATCATATCATTTGTCTTTGGGCTCCAAATCGTGATCTTATATCATCAATATCTTAATCAATGGGTAAATTTTCTGGACATTAGACCATAAAATAATACTTCCTACTGCAAATCTCCGTTTAATGTACACATACACATTTTGAGAGTCTAAATGCATATCGCTTTTGAAATAATTAGTTGAAATTACATTATATATTTTTTCCTATGATAGATCTATATTCTCTAAAATTATAAAAAATATAACTCATAATGTTCAACTTTTCTTTTTCAGATTTTATCTGAATATCAGCAAAATATTTAAAAAATAAAACTGGCTTAGCATAACTAGAAACATAAGTCATTCATCTAAATTCTGAACGTAAGCGCTTTCTTATAAAACAGCAGAGTTTTATTTAATACCTTATTTCCAAGAAACTAATTCGTAGTGTTTATTCAAAACCGATAAAATCTATAGTCTGAAAAGGATTTCCATATTTTATCCTTAATTTTAAAAATCTCAGAATGTTGATATTTCAATTTAACAAACGCAATTATCCATGCATGTATAGTTCCTTATGATTATCAATTTTCATTACTTATCAGAATAGAATACGCATTCGTGCATCCAAATTTAAATCTAGTTGACAACGTATTTCTTAAAGAAATAAAAACCCAAAATTAAAATTTGCTAGAAATACATTAATTCTTCTTAGACATTCTAAACTGGGAAAATTCTATGTGCATTTGTTATCAAAGTAAGTACAAATCTTCGTTCTATAATGCAAACGTTGATGGAATATTGCTAATTGTATGCAGACTACTTAACTGTGGAGCAGATTTAAGAAGTGCAAACTTGTTACTAAATTAGCTGAATTTAAATTATTCTAATTCGAAATATTTCAAAGCTTTAAAGGAATACTTTACTTTTCCAATGCTGTTCTTCCTATGTACATATATGCATCTTTATTTTAACTTGTAAATTTATTATTTATTTTTATCAGTAATTTAATTATGCTATTTATCACACACCAGTAATTTAATCATGCCATAGATTTTATCGTATTCAACCATGTTTTCAGTCATAGGAATTAATCATGTAGTGATTTATTCATAAAGGATGTGATATAATTTGATTTTTAAAATTTTTGATAATTAGTTACATTAAAATCAGTATTTAGATGTTTCATATCAGTATTTGAATGTTTTTCTTTCCTTTTTTTATACGATAAATAATATGACAAAATTTAAGAAAAAATTAAAACAAGGTTTTCCATCCATTTAGTCATCAATTCAGAATAACATAATAGTTTTTTCCTACAAGTTAAGCTTTTCTTTCAATTTTTATTTGTAATTATAACAAATCGATTGCACATGGATAATCTTTTTAGGAATAGAAAATTTGAAGTTGAGCATAATTATTTAGGTAATAATCTTTAATATAATTCTTAAAACATTCGCTGAATATGAATTTAATTTTAAAAATCTTTTTATGGAATTAATTGGGGGGAATTAAATTCCTATTAAAATTTTTCAAACAAAAGATATATTTTATTAAAATGTGTTTACTTAATCCAAAAATTTTAATGAATATTTACTATCTAAATGCAAGAATGATTATAATGACAAATAATTAAGACGAAAAACTATTTGAAATAATTGTAGAAAGCGATCGGTTATTATTTTTTTAAAGATTTGCGAACGTATGCTGCTGCCTTTTGCAAGTTTTTAACTGAAAGTTTTGAAAAATCACTAACTAAACGTTCTATTTATTGTTTAAACATTTTATATGGTTCTCTACATACATATTGACTTATAAAGATCGATTATTAGCTCCAGATTCTATATTAATTAAGAACAATTTTTACTATAGCAAACCAGAAATGAAAGTTTTATTTGGTTTCAATAATGTTTTAGCATTTGAAATAATAACATTTATTCAAAACATAAAAATAGTATTAAGTTCAATTGATATTTAAAATCTATCACTCTTTCACAACTGATATTTCGAATTTATTCAGAAATAAATAAAGGTAGAAATTTGCATTCAATTCTCTAGAAGTATCCATGTTATACTTAATTTAAACAAATATGCGAATTTCTCATGAACTAATAATTATTCAGATTCGAGGAAATCCTCAGTTATTATAAGTTTTTGGACTTTAATTAGTATACAATATCCACGAAAGAATAGCATTTCTCTCTTAAAATATAATATTCCCGTTGATTACATTCCCCTAAGCTAAAGAAAGTCAAGCGACTGAAATTTATTTGTAGGACATTTAACTTATTTTAGATATTCCTTGAATTAATAAAATCGAATAATCTTGACTTCAATTCTTCAATTTTAAAACGTCACACATGGAAACAAAAATGCCTTGTATAATGTATGTATTATTTATGCTTTGAGAACTGCTTGAGTAATGCTTTGAGAATTTTTAATAGAAAATATTTCATCAACTAGGTTTTAAATATCGTACTTTTTAATAAATTGTAATTTCTATATATTTTAGTACAAAAAGGAAACTTCCGATTCATTGGTTGGTTCTTGCTTTCCCAATATATGCAGCATAGTTGTAGAACAGTTAGCTATACTTCTTTGATATAATATACCTCCTTAATGACACATTGTTTTGTGATCATTTTATGGACCCTAAGATTGAAAATTTATTCTCTCGCTGATTGTCATTCATATCTTCCCAGCGTTAGGGGACATTTTAAATAACGTCTTCGTAATTATTTACATAATTTTTAATAACCAAGAACACTCAAGGCATAAGTAATGTAATTATTCATCCACTTGAAAACAATACTTATTATGATTTAAACTTTTAAATGTTTATTACTTAACAAGATTATATTAAGGGATGCTGAAAGGAGTTAAACATATATAGTAATATTTAACAACAAAAAGATTTTTTTTTTCATTTAAAATATTTTATTTATTCAAATATAACATACATTTTAATGATTCCTGAATACAACTATGAAAATAAAAGAACTCACTAACTACCTTAAAAAATGACTGACTGTAAAAAAATTCTAACAAGTAATTTTTTCTCATTTCAATAAATAATATATATATTATTAAAAAAAATCTTATACATTTATTTTGGAGATCGAACGTATGTAAATGCGTATTTTAAATATTCTTAGTATTGTTCTTATTGTTATTTATTAATATATGTTATTAGTATTGTTATTTATCTCGTTATTAGTATAGTTATTTAATATTGTTATTTTATTTTTGCAGACTTCTTCGAAAGCTAGTAAATTGTTTGAAAGTATACGTAAATTAATTTAGTTTTATATTGAAATACTAAAGAATTTAGAGAATTAAAATTAAGTATGCATACATTTATTTTATATTAAGTAAATACTTGAGCATTGGTAAAATTTTAATGAAAACTAGTAAAATCAATCACGTATAAAGTTTCCTGAAAGAAGGAAAAAAATATGTACTCGAATATGCAAAATAAAATGCGTTTTATGACACATAATTTATTTTTGAAAGTTAAATTAAAACAGTAATTGTTCTTTGTTTAGCTTTCGATCGATGAAAACAGGGTTTTCATAATTTTCAACACTATAAACAAAAGCAACATACTATGTAAAAATTATATACAATACATCGCGCTAAGCGAATCTTTTCTGTCTATAAGGAATAGGTAGTCGGTAGAAAAAATATTCGGAGTTTTAAGTAATAAACAAGTCATGATAGAATTGCTATCAAATTCTCCTTAGTAAGTAAAAATATATTTTTATGATTGATTTCCAATATTTTTAGTACATAAATACTATGGAATCATAAAACTTTTAAAAAATCCACCATCAAATTTTGCTATTTAAATAGAGACAAAAAATAACTGCTAATTGAATTCTTAAAATATTAACATAGCAAATAGCCATCGATAATACAAATTTCTAGTCTACAATACATTAGGAAGTGAATGAAAAACCAGTCACAAAGTTTCAAATTGTTAACATCAAACTAATTAAGTTAAAAAGAAGAGTATAAAACATTTACTGCTGCTGAATAAATTTATTGAAAAAGAGTCCATATCAATAAATAAAAGAAAAAATTAATACTAAATTCCTAGACTAAAAACCCCATAGGATGCATTCTGCTGGCTATTGCAATGTATGGGACGATCTTAGAGCAAAATAACCTAGTAGCTTGTACATGTTTAGCGATGTATATTTTCATCATTTGATGTATATGATGCACGCAGTCTAAGCTGAGGCAATAAATTGAGCCCATTTCTTCGGAAAGTTGGGTATTTTCATTTTATGTAGATGGAAATTTTTTCTGATTCTAAAATTGAACTATATATCTTTCTATACAAGTAAAGCAAAATCCTTCTCCCATGAATGATATTCAGAAAAAAAGGAAAATTTCCTTTTTTTTCTGTATTGGTTCTTCAGTCTGAATTAAAGTGCGATTTTAAAAGAGATGGAGAACCCAGAAATAATGTAGGAGAATACTAAGAAAATACACCAATTCTCGCCAAAAAAATAAAATTGTTATTGTTTTATTTATTTTTTAAGAATTTTCTCTCATTCAGTTATTTTTTCCAGCAATTAATTTGGCACTTTCAGGTTTCAACAGTGATAAAAAAAATGCAGAGAAATGTTTCTCCAAATTGTAAAAATATACTCAATTGCGTAAATACATATTAAATAAGTGGATAAATATAGATCAACTCACAGGCTGCCAACTGAAATCACCAAATCGGCGATTTTTTGTCCCTTTTTAATTACCGTTAAAACAGACAAGTGCCTTGTTGCCGTTTTCCATGGATGATAAAACATTCAAATGTGTCCAAAAATCTTTAGGACGAGTTCAATTCGCCTTGGAGCCTGCGGACAGTGCAGAAAATCTTCCTTCAAAATAGGGTAGAAGAGTTCAAAGATATCAGCAGCAATTGCAGGGGAGTTGAAGATGTGTTCTGGGCTTGATTGTGATGAAAGGCAATGCTTGAAAATGGAGTAGGATCTAGTATTGCCAGGTGCTATTTGACAAGTACCTTATTTTTATGGTTTTAAATCTATTCTGATGATGATTAGAAGTGTGCTTTATCTGTGAAAAGCTTATAATTAAAACTTTTAAAAAATAGAATTTAAAAAGCTATCAAAAGACTAGCAATTCAAATATAACTTTCCTATGCATATGTAGAAGATGCTGAAAGCAGTGCCAAAAAAACATTGAAATAAAATAAAGAGGCTGCAGTAAATAGAAAAAGTGATAGATGTTTATATTGTTCAAGCGGAAGAGCCTACATCCATAGTAAAAGTGTAATTGAAACATAATTAGTAAAAAATAAAATTTATCAAAAATAGGCAGTTGAACTTTGAAGACAGAAAAATAAAAGTAAGATACAACTAAAATATAGAGAGAAAGACAAATAAAAGAATAAGAAAAAAAAATAAATGGAAAAAAATATAAATAAATGAATGAATATAAATAAATAAATAAAATATAAACAAATGAATGAATATAAATAAATAAATAAAATATAAATAAATAAAATATAAATAAATAAATAAATGAATATAAATTGACTCAGCCTAAATTAGAGTCCATCATCTTGGACAAAAAGGTAGATAAATTTCTTTTTGCAGTTTTTCTTATACTCACAGAATATTGTTCATGTTTATTACTGGTTGACTTTCACATTTTGAAATTTTTCTTTCTCATACTTTGAAGAAAGGCAATGGTAAAGTCCATTTAAAGTTTGAAACTGGTAAAAAACATTAACACTTGAAATACTAAGTGAAATTACTTTATCACAAGGTATAACCGAGAAAGAAGGCTTTTTTTCAGTCGTAAAAAAAGAAAAAGAAATTGGAGTGCAAAGATTAGTCCACATAGGAGATACTAGGATAAATTACTATTCCGTTTGGAAAATTCTACTTTTGTGATGATACAGGAAATCCAACATATTTTTTGGCTTCTAAAGACAATTTATTATTTGACAAGTTTTGGCAGAGTTGTAATAAATTTTCTGAGATGATGAAGAATAGAGCAATTAAAAATGTAGTGAGAAATATCAGCATAATCATTACTATATCTACAATTTCTCAAGCTGAATATTTTAAGGCAATGCGAGCAAAGCCCAGGGTTTGTGATTAATTGGACTAAATATTTACTATCAATACATCTATTTATTTTTACTTGAATATAGATGTTGAAAGTATAGCAGTATGTTTCATTATTTTCGCATCTTGATTGCCATTCATCAATGAGAATTTTACGAAGACGATTTTTGATTGATCTGTCAGATTCTTCAAGGGGATAGTCTATTGTAGGTTTAGTCGAAGTAACTTTGGCAGCCAGATCAACTACTCATTGCCTTTGATATCAATGCAGGCTTTAACCCAAAGTGATGATAAATTATCATCTACTAGACTTGTGACAGCTTCTATTGAATTATTCTTTGGATTAAATTTTTGTAGAGCCTTTAATACACTCAGGCTGTCTGTGAATAGATGATAATGCAAATACGGTTTGTTGTGGTTTTCCTAATTTAAAGCTTGAAGTATTGCAAAAAGCTCTGATTAAAAAAATGAGCAGTGATTTTCAAGTCTATAGTGAAACTGTTCAATTTTTATATTCTTCTTCAAAAACACAAAAGACCGCATAAATTTGTTTATTCCTTTTAAAACCATCTATATAGATGAAATATGGAGCTGTCACTTCAGAAATATCCAATCGTGCCTATACGATCTTACTTGAATGAATACATCTGTTTTCATAAATAATCGTATTAGAACCCTCAACTGTTTTGCCAAAAATAATGAATGTATTTATGGTTATTTTTATCAGATACCAAGGGTTTTCTATATCAAAAATCAAACCAAGTGGTTCCAGACCACTAATTGCTTTTAGAGCTGCTATGGATGATGAACGGAAAGCCACAGTTTTTTCTAACAGTGCTCTGCGATGCAAGATACTGATCTTTTGTCTTTGTCTATTTGTGCCATTCCACCAGGCTGCAGCTGCATACACTAATACTCTTTTCAGGGCTCTTTTGTATAAAATTTTGACACCTTTTTCTGAAATTCCTCTGTTATATTTAGCTATTGTAAGTTTATTTAAAATTTTAGTCATCTTGCTTCTCACGTGATCTATAACAGCCATACAATTTAATCTATCATCAATAATGATAGCAGGAATCCTAAAATTTTCGTGATCTTGATTGATTTACCAGCATACGAACAATACGGAGGGTGGATAATTTAATGAATAATATTAATGATTACTGATTAAAAAAATTTAATTCGAATTATACGAACAGACATTTTTTATAAAAATATATTATGAAAATATCAATTAAAATAGCAATAAAATCTGCCAATTTGAAAAAGGAGAATGACACAATTATTCATATCAAATATAATTAACTTCATTGATAATACATACTTTTTTATTAGTTCTATGCTTTGATATTATTTTAATTCATTTGAAAGACCATTAAATTAGAAACTGCAAATATAGGGGGACATTTTATTATAATTCTTTCTTTCATAGAATTCCATTTAGAAAATAATCTTCATCATCTCAAAAAATATTCTTTAATTTTAAAAGTTAAAGCATCTTTAATCAGGCTAGTAAAACTCAAAGAAATCAAGATCAGAAACTTCTCGAACAAATAGCTGCAACATCATTCATTGAAAAATCTTTTTTTCTGTCACTGAAAAAGATTTGTGTTCACATTGTATACGAATGATGAAGTTAAAAATAATTCTTTGAAATCTTTTCTGCCGACTTGTTAATAGCCTTCTTGTTGAGTCTGATGCTTTCGTATTTTTCAGATTTTTTTTTAAACTTATGAGTATATATTTATATCTATCTTTTGCTAATTACGTTTGAAGTATGACATTGCATGACGATTTTATTTATGTCTTCAATGATAGAAGAATTTATATAATTATATCTAAAAGATTGAATTTCTATGAAACTAAAATCAAATGAATGCATTTCTGGAGCTATAATTTAACTGAAGATTTTTTCTACACAATACTTAATTGGAAAACTTGACATTTTGAAGTTGGAAACTAAACAAAGTGCATTACTGTTTGTTTTTTAATTCCATTAGATTTTTATTTATTCTGCTAGCAAATTCATGAATCTATGTTAATTAGTCATAGATATGTTGTGCTTATTGTATACATGGACCTTTATCAGGGATTCAAGTACGATTGTGTCATAGCGCAGTTGAATAAAATCTGTGAGTAATCAATTTCAAATTGGGTGACATTTTCTTTCAACAGGACTATTCCACCTTTTGATACAAAATACATGCATAAACTTAATCTTTCTTTCTAATTTTTAAAAATTATAAAAGGTCACATCATTACTCTGCTGCGATACAAGGGAACATTTCATTCCAATATCTATTTAATATTGTAATGAGATTAAAAATAACATAGCTATTACGCTGTGGCTGGCTTTGTTGATGGCGACAAAAAGTTGAAAGACAAAAACTTATAATCAGTAGAAAGATATAATTGAAACTTTCAGATCTTCTTCAAGAATTCATGATTTTTTTTGGGGGGTTATTTTCTTACTAAAATAGCTAAAAGGCAGAAGAGAAACGCACGTTTTCGGACGTGCAGAACATTGGTAGTACCAAATTTCATGTCTTTTCATGTCTACTTTTATTTGCTGACTTATTAAACTCTTGCAGTGAATGCGCAGAAAGAATGTGAGGTATGTAGATAAGGCAAGAATAAGCAAATATGCTTTTATATATCGAGTTTTGAGGTTCAATAACGAAACACACTGCCGTAGGAAAGAAAAAGATAAATTTGTAGTTAAATATTCATAAAAGTCCATTTAAAAAATACCAATAAAATTATTAGTATTTAGTATATTTCTCTCATTCTCTGAAGGCATTTCAGCTTTGCATTTTTAGACTTTGAACTATATGATATTTAAATTTAAAAAAAAGTTAATCGAAAATAGTAAATTCCAAGTAACATGAGAAAATTATCGCTATTTGTCTTCATTAATTAAATTCATTATATAATTTACAAATGATAAATTGCTTACCAATAAGTTTTTAAATATATTAATTTATATAGAATTTTTATGACAACAATATTTTTTCGTAAACACAAATTGCTATTTTCTAATGTCTGAGTTCATAAAACACTTTCATAATAGATTAATCTTAGAAAAGCAGTCAAATCCTTCTCACTTAAGATGTTTTTCCATATTTACCAGATATTTACCCACTTGAGGAAAGTTAAAATACTTTTATCAAAACTGTTATTAAATGCTAGTGAAATTTTTTGAGCATATTATAAAAATTAAATTATTAGATTTTCTCCAAAAAAATTAGATTTCATGAAAATACCAGCTACAAGTTCAGCAAAAACCCGATCTGCTTTCAAAGAAGAGTGCATAATAATAATGCAATACTGGTAAAACTAGGCAAATAAATAAAAATATATGCTATGTTGGTGACTATTGCCATTTATGCGGTATTCATTGCCCAGTGATTTCAAGCTTCAATTATTTGTTGCCCTCAATTATTAAAATTATCCTAACAAAAAAGGTATTATGTTACTACCTTAGGTGGACGCAGATTTTAAGCAATTAATCGTTAATTTATATAGTTAAATAATTTAAATATTATTCATAGATTTTCATATCCAAATGAATCTTTAGGCCCATAGATATTCCACTGCCTTTCCTAGAGGCAACACCTTTTAGAATTCATTCTCCGCCAAAAAGAAAAACAATTCTTCCAATTAATGATAATTATTCAGCGGAGTCTTTTTCCCACTTCCCCTATATATTATTGTGAACTGTCTATTGTTTTCAGATAAATTTGCAGATCTCATTAAATTGTTGTTATATTAAAATACAAATTTATAACATTAATAAACAAAACAGTTTTTAAAAGAAGAACTAACTCTTAGATCACAGAAGCGTAAGTGAATTCTGATGAATTAACAGCATCCAACCGAACTTCATAGCCTTTATATTTATCAGTAATGTTTAATGCGTGCATAGGAAGCACAGAAGCATAATACATCTACAATGTTTAATGAATTTCGGTAAAAAAATAGAATTTGTTAACATTGATTCACTTCTTTCTATAAAGTACATATTTAAAAACCCTAAAAGTAAACACGCATATTTTTTTACCACGATTAATTACTGTATTATGAAATAAATTGAGAAATCAATGTTTATGTACACAATAATCGATATTTGCAGAAAGACTTCAGCAGAAATAAATTTCCTAAGTCAATTCAGGGTTTTAATGCGTCCTAAATAAGTTGATAGAGCATTTAAAAACATTTTTTTAATTTGTTCCATTTAATATGGTAACATTACCATTACTTAACCCAAATGTGATAAAAACAAATTCCAATTGGTCATGTTAAGACTTTTAAAAATGAATTAATTTACCATAAAGTGCATTAAGAATTTAATTAAAAATTGCGTTTAGTTACAATTGAAATGGGATTTTATTCAGTAACCAATAAAGTAAGTACAATAAATGGCATTTTTTCCCTTTCTGTTTTAAAATAAATTTCAGGCTTACTTTGGGCCTTATCAATTCAAATTAGATCCTCTTTAGGAAAATCGCTTGTTTCATGAAAACCTTGCCAATGATATAAAAATGCAAAAGTAAGTATTTCACTGATATTGATTTCTGGGCATTATAGTTTGAGAAAAAATTATTATTATTATTATTAATATTATATATA
>JAPMOQ010016740.1:0-13753 GCA_026543055.1 Argiope trifasciata
TATTTATAAATTCAGCAGGAAGAATAATACAGAAAACTAATTTTGTGAATTTTACTTTATTAAGATGAAAGGTGTTAAAATGGCACACAGAATTAGGCTCCATTTAACAATGTTGCATACAGAAACTCTGTCTCTGGACTACAATGGAGGGAAAGGACGTCTCTAACAAAGTGCTCTGTAAGTTACACACACATTTAAGCTATAATTCTATATACAAAGGCTCAAAACTTTACAATTCCAAAACATACAATATATTTATGTACATACTAATTACACCGCTGGGATACATAAATCGCTTTTTTAAATTCACTTCCACAGTTCATTCAAAGTATTGCAACCAATCAAGCTAACAGATTTAATGAAAGCAATGTCACAATATTACTTGAAAGCTGCTACAAAAAATGCAAGATGAGATTGAAATCGTTTGTAAGACAAACTCGTCTTAAGTGCGTGAGAAAAATACATGCACAAAAATAAAATGCATTTCTTGATACAGTAGAGCATTGATAATCCTAATTTTAATGCACATGAAATATCATTCTTTATTAAATATAAAGAAACAACATGTTTGAAGAAACAGGCAACAGAGAATTTTATTCATTTAATTAGTATAGTAGGATATATAGGACTTATGATGTCAGATAATCCTATCAAAGCATAGATGTAGTTACATATAATAATAAATTGTTAAGAGTTTTTTAGGAACATGATTAAAAATCTATCAATATTTTAAATAAATCTCAATCCAGAAGAAAAAAAATTTTACCATTTCAGTTTAAATCCCAATTTTAGTTCCCCATTCCTCTTTTTAACTCAGGCATTCTCTCTAAATTATTAAATAAATTTGCAATACAATATTATTTCTGAGCCTGGTACATTAAGACCCAGGTAATTTGTCAGATGATCAATACTCCACAATATTTAATTTCCTAAACTCAAAAAGAAAAACAAAAGATAAACTTTATACAATTTTCTAATCAGATCTAACAAGTGAAGCATGGATGTTACACAATAAAGCATAAAAATCCTACCTGGCAGTCCTCAGAATAGTGTTAACAATAGTAAACTCTTCAGAAGTTTTTTTATACAATGCACAAACAGATCACTATATTGTCAACAGATACAGGCAATGGCATGTAACAAGTTAAAACTCAATTGTACAGCTACAAGATCATATATATATATATATTAAGATATATATGCTTGCTAAAAAGAGGGATTAAAATCATTTTACATATATACTTGTACAATATGAATGCTACAAAAAAAAAAAAAAAATACAGTCATAATCAGAGCTAAAATTGGATTTAAAAGTAAAATTTTTGAACAAACACTAAAAAAATGATTTAAGTTAGTTTAATGTATATGCCACTGCTACAGAACTTCCCTCATTTTTTGTAATATTAATTATTCTACATATACAACAGCCCTCTACAATGGAGTAGCTGTATTTTTCAAGGAACAAATATGTAAATTATGTACAAGTCACTAACAAGCACTTTGTTCTATGTTCAGTATTCACACATACATCAGATGCAGCAACACTGCAAGAGTTCATAGTTCTTTTATTTCATATTCTAAATCTAATAAATTTCTGGAATGGTTTCTGTAGAGATTAAGATCAGTAAAATATTCCAACTCCACACGTTAAACTACAGTTCCATTACTAATGATTTGAAGTACATCCATTTTTTTTTTTTTTTTTCAAGAATTGATAAATATTTATGTAGATGAAGAATGAGAAGCAATTTAATAAAATTAAAATGAGTAATGCCAAAGAAAAATATATGTATATATATATTTTTCAATTTCTTTCCTGCTCTAGGAAGAAACTACCTTCCACATTATTAAGGGAGTTCCTCCATAATAAGATATGCCAGTGCAAAAATTTTCTAAGCATGATACTAATAATGATCGACTTATTGGTGCCCAGATGTAACAAATTGAAATAAAAGAATAGGCACAATGCAGACAAAAACAAGTGCTGGATTAATAACTGAAAATAAAGAGACTAGCTTGAACCCGTGACCACAGTTTTTCTAGCCTTTCAATTAGGTGAGATGATGCTACGGGAAATACTTCTGACCAGGAACAGATACCAGTCTTTGAAATTCTGCCCCCACCTATTGTGACTGCAACATATCTCGGGAAAATAGAATGAAGAATATATTGGCACAGCCTATAATATTGTGCAAGTTGAACTACAACAGCCACTGCTTCTCTCCTTACTTTTATGCCGTTGATCTACAATAAAGGAAAATGTTTTTCACTTTTCATACCAATAAGTACATTAAGTCAATAATAGTTTACAATTAATTTTTCAGATTAACAAATTTTTAACAGGAGTTCAATTAAAAAATGCTATTTCATAACAAAAAAATATACATTAAAAATTAAATTTGAACATTAACAACATATTATCCTTGGAAGACAATCTCACTGTTCATTTTTCTGCTTGTCCTTATTAAATCATACAGAGTATAGGAAATTAAAAGGGATACAATCTATCACATTTAACTTTACTAATGATAAAAATGAATGCATGAATGGGGACTTTACAGACCAGACTATATATCAATCTGGCTGTATATCAATCAGACTATATATCAATCTGGCAGAGATACACATTGTAAGATAGAAATATATGCCTTAAAGATATGTATTTTTAAATTTAAATTTAAAATTAAACTAAATTTTGCATTTTCCTGCAATAACAGCACAAAAATGGATTCACTCCATTTTAAAATGCCTTTTAAAGAATATCAGTTTAATAGCCTAGCAAATTCTTGATGAATTTAACCCCCCCCCCCCTCCAATTTTTAACAATTGGTTACATTACTACTTGAAGTTAAATTGTTTTCTTTATTTCATCAATTATCAGATCATATGATTTAATTAAAGATTTTAGCTTAATATCTGCAAATTTAGAAGATGTTTACAAATGTGAAATTGAAATACCACACAATGGATAAGGTGAGTTATTCAATTACATTTTTATTAACACTTTGAAACCATGAGACTGGTCTCTATTAGAAAGTTCCATGTACAAATGAGCAGAGCAGATATAAAACAATTCAAGTAACACATTTCATAGTATCGTGGATATGATCTAACTGAAATTTAAGATAACCAATTGCCTTGATAAGCTAGCATGAAATAAATGGACTAGTGTTAAATATAGATGGCACTATGTTCACCCAAGGAAAATTAGCTAATAGTAGAAGTTCTCCCAGCAGTTTTTGTTGAGTAAAATAATTTTTTAAAAGCTATTTTAAAAGGTTTTTTGATAAAAACATCCTTTATAAAATCTGTATAAAAAAACAAAGGCACATGTTTGCAAATATACACTTTTCAGGAAATAAAATTCATCAAAATTATCATATGAAAGGAAACAGAAAAAAATATTTGGATGAAATGGGAGAAGAGCTAAAAAAATAAAAGTCATTTAGAAAAATATATTCTGATTAAAGACTTTTTTCTTTTCAAGTCATAATATGAAAAAAAGAAAGTTTTTTATAGAAATTAGGGACACCTTTCTGAGTCTTAACACCTTTTTAAAAAAAAAAAAAAAAACTGTGAATATATTTTGGGAAAAACTAAGTCAATTTTAAATTCCTATTAAAAGTTTATGAAAAGGATGTTTTGCTTTTTGAACACAAAATTTCTTTTTCTCTTTACATGCCACTAAAAAGGATAAAACTCTTTCAAATCAAATATATAATTTAAATTGCATACCTTGAGAATTGGGTTCTGGTAAATTTTCTCTTGGAATGAGATGCATCACAGTCGTTCTTCCTAATGGCAATTGCAGGGCTATAGGAAAAAGCAGATAATTTTTTAATGATAGTTTACAAATCTAAGAAAATACTGAAGTAATCAACAATAATGTACAACAAAGCTAGATCAAATAGACATTTGATCATACCAATTATAAGGAAGTAATCCTAAATAATAATCAAAATAAAAATCCCACAGAATGCATTTGCTTGCAAGTAAAATTAAGAAAATTTGCAGATATGATTAAAAATTAACTGGAATAAGAATAACATGAATTTATTATAGCCAAGATAAGTAAATGCAAAATTTTTCAGAGAACAAACAATAAAAAAATATTTTTCATGCATATTACATATATAGCATTTATTTCACACTACTACAAAAAATTAAATTCAAAATATTTTGATTTTAGCAATAAACTAAAAAAGTATATGTATACTGATTATTATTTGGAAACTGCAAACTAAAAACTTTTGCCATCCAAGAAAAATCACCACTAAAACTAATTTTAAATATTTTCTTTAAATAGCAAGATACTATTTAAAACACAAATTAAAATTTTCCAGATTAAACTCAAATACATATAAAACTTATCTATGCCAAAGGAGTGAATAATGAACCATAAGCAATTAATAATCAATAAAGATTACAAATTTTTGAGATATATATAAAAATTTGCTTTCTAGTTGAACTACTGTGTGGTTTGAAGGTGAAATTCACATTAAAAAATGTAATGACCACATCCAAATGACTTAAAATGATTACAGAATACCCCCCCCCCCCCCAGAATACATACTTTTGTTATAAGCCTATTTCCATAAAACAAAACCATCACTATTTATATCACTGTACCTTCAACACATAAATATAACAAAATATTCTAGTCTATAGGTAAAAATCTTTTTAAAAACTAAATAACCGATGTAGATTAATTGAAACTAACAAAATGGGAAAGGAAATAGTGATCCATTCTCTACATTTCTATACATAGACAGACATCTGGTTCTTTATTTTTGTATATTACTAACTATTTTGCATTCCATTATATACAATTTTTTTTAGTGTTCTGAATGAAAGGGTTTGTTATATAAAGAGGAAAATATATTGTTACTATTTGAAAAGTAAAGAAAGAAATGAAAGTAAAATGCTTCTTATGTAAAAACACAATTATAAAAAAATCATATTCACAAATCAAATAAAACATCATAAGTTTAAAATTTTTTGTAAAATTGATTAGATTTTACTCACAAATTGACAGGAAGTAAAATCTACTCTAAAAAGTAAAAAAATGTTTTTGAAGAATTGTATAAATTTAGGAATGAAGCAAGTCTTTTCAGAAAAAGAAGATGCAAAGAAAAGTTAATTAACAGTCATAAGCAAGTGATTTTAAGGAAACATCTGCATGCCGTTGTTCCTAAAATGTAGCATTACAATGAAAGATACATTCTAATAATACAGGGTGCACCAGAGAAACTTATTTGATAGGCCAATAAAAAGTACTTCAGTTATTGTTTTTAATACTTTTTTTTTTTTTTAATTTAAGAATACAATATTCCAATTTTTTCTCCACACAGTTTTGAAAATGACACCAGTTAAATGGCGATCCCCATTGCACATACTCTGATTAAGTAGATTTTGAAGTTTGCTCTTTGCAACATATCAATCGGTATGTTGGAAATAGCATCGCGAATGTTATTCTTAAGGTGAGCTATTGTCCGTGGTCAATCGACATAAACCTGGGATTTCAAAGCAAGCCTTGTCACTGAAAAAAACTACTGTGTCTTCAGGTAGGTTGTCAAGCAGCATTTCATGTGCAACAAAATCACGTTCAGTTAATTCTTGCACAACAGTCAATTTATAGGGGTGAAATTGAAGGTTTTGATGGAGAATTTATCGAAGAGTGGTGTCAGAAAATTCCCAGAGCAGTGCATGTTTGCGAGCCGAACGCAGAACTGACATCTTCACTCTTTCGATATTTTCCGGAGTTCTGGTGGTCCATTGATGTCCATTTCTGGGTTTAGTGACACTCCCAAAACGAGTTAACCCATGACAGAATCGAATTACATTCAGGAACAGGTCTGTGAGGAGGAATTTCAAAGAGAGCGCAGAAGGCATGTTGCGTTGCAATAAATGAGCGACCGTTAGAAAAGGAGCTCTCGACGGTGAAGGCCCGCTGTTCTCCAGACCAGAGTATGATGGCAATTGACTAGAGACAGAAACAAACTTAGGGACTTTCCTCTCCAGTAGCACCACCTGTCACCCCTCTATCCACCTAACTCACCACTCGGGAATTTTTTCAAATAAGTAAGTTTCTCTGGCACACCCTGTATATTCAGGATTATCTTAGTTAGCATTATAGCACTATGGAGGTTCCAATGTTGCTAGTTAGCTCAATCATATATATATGAAATAGATGACTGATATAATTAAATTAGGTGAATTCATCAGCACCCCTTTCAGGAAAAATATTAAATGCTCCTACTTAAAACAATTTCAACAATATAATTAAAATTTAATGCTTATTTTTTTTTAATTAAAAATCTATATATTACTCTTAGGATCACAGATAACAAATGATATAACTAAATGTGTTTTTTTAAACAAGCATAAATGAATAATGGTAAAACAAAAATTAAAAAGACCCACTTTTTTTATAAATTCAGTATTAAAGAAAAATAATCTTACCGCCAAGAGTGACATTGCCATGTAGAAATCTGCCCTGATATATTAGTCTTAATATTTCTGCTTTGGAAACAGCTTCTGCAGACCATTCTAAAATTAAAAAAAAATGCAAGAAATCAATAAAATTTTGAATTATAATAGAACACAAGCACAATATGTCGATAACAAAATAATAATTTAACCTCCAGTTGTTAACATTTTTAAACATAACAATTTAAAAATTATTTTTACTTCTATTAGAAAGGAAATATTTTTATATACAATTATACTTAATAGAATACATTAAAATTCATAACAGGAAAAAAAAAAAAAAAATAATAAAAAAACAGTATCAATGCTTAGTAAATTTAAAATAATTAGTAATTTACAAATAAATTAGGGCTTATTTAAACAATTTTTTATGAAATAAAAAATTTGCAGAGAAGGGAATTATGATATACAAATAGAGTAGGCTGACATTTTATTATTTAAAATGGAAAAGTTCAACAGATATATTATGCATGTACTATTTCATTATCACAAGTAAACTCTGAAGAGAATAAAGGATTCATATCATTAATCAAAATCATAGAGCAATCTCAGTCAGAACTGCCATAGCCAGCTTGTTCTCATTTAGAAATGACACATTAGAGAGCATAGTATTTAAAAGCAGTACATAACAATATATTAGAAATATACAAAATCATAGAAATAAAATTTTAATTGAAAGAGTTTAAATTCCAAACCAAATTTATAATTCAATTAAAAATATTAATGTAAGAAAAAATTCATAAAAAGTCTTTGAAGTTGTTAACTGCTTTTAATGCTTATCACTTAGGGTTGTTTTCTTTAAAAAATTATTAAAAAAACAACAACAGATTCTTAAAAAAACCTCTCCTCTTAAAATAAAGATATTCATACAATAATAAAAACAAAAACAAGTTACCTATGGGCCAATTCTCAAATACATGCTGAGCAATATCTGCAGCAGAGTCACTGGGACTAAATAGAAATTCTTTTGTCTTGCCGCTCACAAGAATTAAACGTAAATTTATCTGGTAGGAAAAAAAAAAAAAAAAAATTACTGCTTGTAACACAGTGACAAACAATAAGTAACAAAAATTATTCAATGTCACATTCAAGAACATGGTAGGAAGGTAGATGCTTTGTTTCAGAGCACTACCAACACTCTGTCTTGAAAGAAACATTTTAACAATGATTAGAAGGCAATTACCTGCTTTACCTGACAAAATAATTGTAGGTATGCATTAATAAAATCTTCCGATTGTTTAAAACAAATAGATGCAAAATAAAATCTAAAACAGTGATATAGATTTCTTAGTATATAAATATAATAGACTGACATCATTGTATGATGTCACAAATAATGGCTTATATGAAACAATTTTTTTTTCTTTCTATAAATTCCCTTATTGTTTCAAGTATTCATAAATATATATAATGGAATAAAATTGATGATGCTGATTTCTAAATTTAATTATAAAAATATAAGAATACATCTTTTAGAGAAATGAACTATTTTTTGACAATTTTTTGTTAAGAGCAATCAAATACTCACTGAAATTTTTGATTTTAATTTGTTAAAGTCTTAATTTGTTAAAGCCTTAATTTGAATAGCAATACACATTCACAAGAATATGTCAAAAGACTAGAAACAGTATTTTAAAACAGAAATATAGCCGTCCCAATATTATTGCTATATGAACAGAGAAAATAAAATCAACCCAATACAAACATCATATAATTACATTTAAAAACAATTTCATTATAATGTACATTAAAACTAATATGACAAAACTAAGCACATGCATATAAAATATAGGTTGAAGGTAAAACAAGAGCCTCTGAAAGGAAGAACATATGTGTTTGCCATTCATTTAAAGAATAAAAGGCAAAGTTTTCATTTCACAAAATTATTTGTTAATATGAGATGCAAAAATCACCAACCTATTAATGGAACGAAAGTTGAATAATGGTAATAATAATAAAACCAGGACCGTTAGTAACCTCACTCGATCAACCTTTACATAATAAATAGATGATATAACGCCATTAATATTTTTCAATACAAAGGAGAACATATCAAGGATGGGAGTTTCTGAATTCCCTATCGAGTAACGCCCTTCCCAATGAAAGCTTTATCAATCTGACCTAACTCGCTCCCCTACAGACAAAAACGTAGAACAAAGCAATGCTTTTATTCGCTCACAAATTGCACTACTAAGTGACAGCCGCATTATTCTCATCTTCCACCAGTCAACACACAAGTGTAGGATATCGAGCAATGCGCTACTTATCAACATTTGAATAAAAACAGTGGTCTTTCGCGTTTACGTTTAGAGCCTCGCCCATCGCTATATTCATCTATACTTATAATAAAGCTGAATGTGTGTGTGTTGGCGCTCTACAGACCAGACCGTTGGACCTACAGCTACCAAATTTGGTACATGTATACCTTGGAGGTCGGGAATGTGCACCTCGGAGCCCTTTTTTCGAATTTTTAATTAGAATTTGAATTAATTAAAATTTAAGCGAAATTTCAACGATTTTCCGCTATAACTTCCGAAAATATTATCGCACAAACATGATTTTTACATCAATTTAAAGATTAAAAAATTAGCTTTCTAATGGTATCAGTGTTTTAATGTATAACTTAAGCTTCTATTTTTAACGAATTTTTAAAGAAATATTTTAACCATGTTTTACAACAATATATTTCGGACAAAACAATAAAATTTAATCTGCACGAGCACGTCAAGGGGGAAAAATTAGGTTTTATCAGCGTGTTGCCATCCTATTGACGGAAGTTCAAACTAAAAAAAACAACTATCATTGCAAATTAAATCTAAAGAAATACAACTTTTAGCACGTGACTGGATAAAATAAGAGAAATATAATATGTGACATTTTCTAAAATAAATAATGAATGAGCAAAGGGAAAAAAAATAGCTTTTATTAGCTCTGTTGAAATCATACTGACAGAAGTTCAAATTAAAAAATAAATTAACTTTGACTGTAAATTTAATCGAAAAAAAAAATGTAACATTCACCACGTGATTGGATGAAATTAAATAAATATTAAATGTTATGTTTTCTAAAAAAGAAATACAAGACAAAGGTTTCTATGATCGTTTGCAACATCTATATCATTAATTTAGTAAATCAGTGTTACGTGACTTTCGAAGTTTAAGTATATCTGGCAGAGAAATTATAAAGAGAGCAAGGCACATAAGTATTTAATTGAAAATTTTAGACCCCATTACTCTTGGCGAACCAGCTGGTCGCCAAAGGCGTCTAGTCTGTTTGAAATTAATCAATTCAAACAAAGAGGCACGGAAGAAGCGTCTTTCTCAAATAAATTTATCCGGGGTTCATACTAACAGTTTATTTTCAATACTATAGTAATTCGACATAAAAAGTGATAGCACAGTAGCACCTATGTAATTTAAAGCGTTTCATATTCACGAATAAACAATTATGATAAAACTATACGTCAATCGCATACATTCATTATAAATAGTTTTGATTAGCAATCTTATACAAGATTGTATTAGCAATCTTATACAATTAAAAACCTCGATAAAGTAATCTGTTTATCATTATATCTCAATTAAAATAAGATATTCAGGTCCCTTCAATTTATGAAAATCATTTAGCTGTAAAGATATTTCAACATAAAAAAAGGTGATATAATAGAGATTGAGTTCCAGCTTTAAAGTTGACTCAAACACAACTATTTAATTTATCTCGGTAGCATCCAAAGAATGAAATTATTATGCTCGGTACTTATAAGATGATTTTGTTCATCCTTTCTTTCACCTCTTTAATTTTTGGATTGACATTCGATTCCTTTCCACAAATGCAATGTTAATCCTTAGGACATCGAACGGAAATAACATTTCAATTCATTCTCTGTAATTGGTGTCATGCTCAAGAATTTTTACATGTGCGATAAACGTATACTAATTCATTATGTCACTCAGATTTGCACATATTATTGTGATAAATTTCAATTTCCTAACTCATAATTCATTCTTTCTACATGATTGTTTCTTGTCATTATTTTAACTCAATTGTCAAGCTCTTTGAGCTCTTTGAATAAAAATTTATCCTCCGATTTTTTTAAATTGGATAAAATAATCCAAAATTAGGAATAAAAATTTCAACTATGTTCATAAAATTATTAGTTAGTTTTCAGAATATAATGAAACTTTTGGCTTCATACGTCCTTTTCTAGTCAGAATGGGGTTCCTTACAGAATTCAGTAACAAAAATTCTCCAATCAATGCAATAGCCAGATTTGTTACAGTAAGCGAAGGGCTGTTACCTTTAGCTTAACAACTATTGCAAACAGGCTTAATATTTGAGAAAGTAAAAAGAACTTTCATAACGCAAAAGGTTTTCTTTAACACCTTAATCGTATCTTTTCACTAAAATCTTTCATCTAAATTTAGCAGGATAAATTACATTCCTTCTCCTCAAAGGAGTTCTCAATAACACACCCGATATAATTTCTTTCATTTTAACAAATAAATCTAATACAGTTATTACTTTCAATGAAGCTATATATTGAAGATCAATTTTTGAGTTTCTATGAGTTAAATATCCACATATCCAAGAAACAAAGACATCTAGCAATTAAGGATTCAACAACATATTTTATTTATTTTGCAATTTATCATTCAAAAATGCCTGACTCCCATTTCGGAGCGGAGACTTCGGTTTATAGTCATATTGCATATATTTATTAAATTAAAGACAATACAACCTCAAGTCTAGCTTAAAATTCTAAGTAAAAGTGTATCAAAAAATATTTTTGCTATATTTCCGTTATTTTTAAAATATTGCAAATTATATGATGAGATCAGATTCAGACATAAGAAATATAAAAATATCTATTTAAAAAAGTACTACTTTTTCAGTTTTCACTTCCCTTTTTAAATCATTGTTTATTTTAAACTAGCCGACTTTGGCGGTTATGTGATTTATTACAATTATTTGTTTATTGCACTATATAATTCTGACTCGCACTCAATAAGTTGTCATGAAATTATGTGGAAAATATCACATTTTATATTTGTTCCATAACATTACATTTCTTTTTAAACACGTGCTGAACATCACACTTTTCTCGGTTTAAATTGCAATAAGAGTTAATTTAATTATGTCAAAATGACGGCAATCACTGGTACATTCTTAACGTGTTTTTGCAAGTTAAATTCTACTTTCATTTTGTAAGAAATTAATTGTTGGAAAATACAATTCTATATTTTTTTAAAAATTCATTAAAAATAGAAACTGAATTCATAGTTTTAAACATTGATATCAATGAAAAAAAAAGTAATTTTTAAAAGTTATCGCAGAAAAATTCAGAATATTAGCGCAATTTTAATTAAAAGTTTTTTTAAAAAGTCTGTCTAGGTATGCTTTTTCATGCTCCAAAGTAAATATGTATATACTAAGTGATGTATCTCAAGATCATATGGTCTGGTGTGTAGAGCATTAACAAACACATGCACAGACACACACATTCATTCATATACGCAAACACATATTCATTTGATTGTCAGCCTTGAAGTAATTCTAGACGTTGATTGGCCCGAAATGGTATATATATATTTTTAAATGGTGGACGATAAGATCTAAAAGAGCACTTTTTAATAATATTCATTTTTTTATAAATCAGTCAATTTTAATGATTGCTTAGAAGACTGATTGATGCAACATTCTTAAAATATTCGTAAAAATATTTTGTTAAATATGCCTCACAGAGCAAAGTATGAAAAAATCTAACAGTTATTCATCAATGCGTGTTTTGTTTCAAGTTACATAAATTATTATTATTGTAATTATTTAGACCAAGTTTACAATAGATAACAATATGCACGCCAATGATTTACAAATTAGCCATTTGGCATGAATTTTAATGCGTATCCTGTATAAATTCAAACATGTTTACCATAAACAAAATGCTGATTTACTAAGTTAATGATATAGATATTGCAAACGATCATATTGCCAGTCCATTTCAAGTCTTACACTCTGGGTCGGCGTTTGTTATAAATATAACAATTTAAGAAGTTAACTAAAATCTAACCATTTATAATTCAAGTAAAATAATGGTACAAAAAACAATATTTCATTTCCAGAAAATTGCGAATGTAAAGACAAAGTAAAATGGTGGTGAAATCAGTCATATTTGTTTTACATAAAGAAATAATTTTCTTTTTATTCCATCCATTTTGAAAACTATAATTAAAGGGCAAAAAGAAAATAGTGGGAAAATCAATAGCCATTCGCCGAAATAAACAAACATGATTTTGCGAAGTTATAACCATGTTTCCGAATTTTTGCATTGCGTAGATATCCGGGATTTTTTTAAAAATTGATTCATGCTCACATTTTTCTGGATCATTCATTTTAACAATTTTCTGAAAATCTTTTATATGATTATTATAACTATTTAAAAATTATTAATTATCTATAACGAATTTCTCTCCCATAACAATTCAACAGATAACAAGAACAGTACTGATCTCTGAATCATCAATAGGTTAACGATTCATACCAGAGTTAAAGACCTCACCTACACGAAAAATTACAATTCTTTCCAGGTACATGTGGGCTTACTTCATGGACGTGAGAATCTTAAATAAGCTGAGTACCACGACAAATGAATAATAGTCAATTATTCATGAGGAAGGGGAGGTACTGTTCAAACTATGCTGAATATTAAAAGGAAATGAACACAGAAGTTAACATTAAAATTTAAAAAACTGGAAATGTTTTCAAATATATTACAGTTTTACTTTGAAAAAGAAATGACCGAGGGGGGGGGGGGAGACACCACCAGAATTTATTTAAAGTGAAAATAAATCAGGGAAACAAGAGATGGGAAATATATTATCGTTGACTGGCCAGATGCAAAAATGAAGCTGCAGTTGCTAAAAAAATGTTTTAAATTAGAGGCTGCCGAGATGTCAATAAATAAATTTCCGGAATTCGATCAGTAGCCATGACGTTATTAATAGTAAATATGCTTTCCTTCAGAGATTTTCGAAACTTCCAGAAAAAAAGTTAGACAATTTTGAAGTTTTAAACGTTAAAGAGATTTGTCTTATGAGAAACAAAAGAAATTTATCAGAGAGACATTTCATAATATGGAAATAAGTTCAGTATGTATAAATAAATATTATTCTTCATCGGAATATACATAAATTTCAACTCGATTGAGACGTATACAGCATTATATTGAAATACTATATCCTACTTTATTCCATTAAGAAATCTGCTC
>JAPMOQ010016740.1:13763-37403 GCA_026543055.1 Argiope trifasciata
TAATATATGCAGTAACGCGAAATATTGTTGACCGACAATGATGTTCATAGCTACTACGCTGTAGAGTTGTTGCCGAATCAGATTTTTACCGTTTATACGACGTAACTTCTTATATGCCAACAGAGAATTTATTGAAAATGAATTGATAAAATATCGAAAAAGTCACATCGATTACACCAGCAGATAAAATACACTTAGATGGTGGGCTAGAATCAATATTTTTCGCAGAAATTTCTATAATGAGCAGCAATGGATAAAAATCTTAATAGAAATGGATATGAATTATATAGAAGTACAATCTTGCAATAATTTAATAAAAAGCTGTATTGCAGAACATTTAAAACATCTTCAAAAAAAATTAGATACTTTTAAGATATCTAAAAAACCAACATGGATGAATAAAACAATCTAAGAATATTAAAGCAATGAAGCAAATTTTAAATGCTTTATTGGAATTCAGATTTTTGGTAACAAGTTTTTACAACCACGCATTATAAACTTCTAGAAAATTTTTGATGGCACATTCATTGTTTTTTAAAATTAACTTTTAATAAATTGCACATTGTCTGCCGCTGAATTTAACATAAAAATTGGATAAAGTCTAATAAAAGAATCAAATATGGCCAATGAATTGTTTTTGAATTTTTTTAATGAATTTTGGCTATTTAATTATCATAAAGAATAAGATACTGTGAAAGTTTAACACATACATGGATTTGGAGGGGTACCACGATCGGGAACACAAGAATGCAAGAAAACCTCTCTACTAATATTAGCGAGGTTGATTTTTTTACACATAGAGAAAATATAGATCTTTGGATTCGGATGATATATCACACTCAAACACAGAATTGCTTGTTACTGATATTTAAAGGGAATTAAAATAGCAATTTAAAGGACGAATATCATTCGGTAACTCTTTTTTTATTTCAGGTGCGTTATATGTATACGAATGGGAATAACTAAAAAAATGACATGCCAACATTCCATAAATGATTGATTCATCATCAAGAAAGTTAGACAGTAATAGATATACAGCTTCAATCAATCTGCAAGAGCGGAAAATTTATGATGAAATCAGGTCTAAGTGCACGGCTTTGGTTTCAAAATTGTGATTTTGCTAATGTAAGTGATCTTTCAAACCAGCCGTGGAATGGAGTGAGACAAAAAAATTTTTAGGGCATACCAAACGAATGTAATTAAATATATAATTCATAGTTTAAAAACTTTTTCAGCGATGGATAGCATTTTAATGATACAACATTACAAAACTATGGTTCATTATTGTTAAGAGAGCTACTTTGAAACTTACTATATAAAAATACAAACCGAAATTTCTTGAGAGCTTAAATCCAAAATTTACATATGAAAATGAACAATCTAATTTAAACAATCAGCCATTTGAATAATCATAAGACTACTGTCTCGGTCAATTATTCATTATAATCAAACAAATGAAATATTTCAAAACATTTTTTCGATAATCCATTACGAAAAAATAGGTCTAAAAATAAAGTAAACCCAGAAAAAATAAATTCAAAGACCTATTGCTGGTGACAAAATTAGTCATGCCACTGAAAAATTGAGTCAACCAATAATTCGATAAACTTCCAATTGCGCAAAATCACTAGTTTACCATTAATATTTCCGATACTTATCTTCTACTGCATTGGATTATATTTTATGTAGAACACAAACAAAAATTCGGTTCATTTAAAAACATTTGAACTTATTTACAAATATTATACTTAAACTGACTTTGAAAGAAGAAAACCGGGGGGGGGGGGGGGAGAATCGACAGATAGTTGTTTAAAAAAAGTCCTAAAAGATCGATTTCAGAAATAATTTATTTCCAATGGTAAGGATCGATGCAAAAATTGCAAATATAAAATTAAATTTAGGTTAAATAAATGGCAATTATATCAAAAGATAGAACAAAGAAGGGGGAAAAAATAAAAAAACCATTAACAGTTTTAGAAAAATATTCAAGCTTAAATTCAGCAAACTTCCATCGTATTTTAAATACATAGAGGACAGAGACAGAAAAAAAATCGAAGGATTCATATTGTTCCACACATTGTAAAGGTACTACAGCTTCCTGGTAAGTCACATATAGGAAGCACATCAAAAGCAGTAAAGATATTCACGTCATTAACGATTGCAATTCGTGAATTTGAGAAAAATGATGCAAGCGAGAAATAATGACTGCGAAAGGGTGAACGCAAGAACAAATAAAAGCATAGCAAGAGGATGCAACAAGCACTTCCTGTTCCTACCGGTTTTGGTTCCTTGCAGACGATGTCATAACAGTGACAGAGCGCAGGGTCAGGCTAATTTCAACTACTTTGGGTCATGGCCAGATGAAAACAAGTCCACCCAGGTAATAGCAAACAACCCAAATATTGATCAACCCATCAGTGTATGTATACACAAAACAGTGAATGGCTTATCAGAAACTCTCGCCAATATTCGACGAAATATTCAGATGCGAAGATAATTTAAGAACAATTTATGTGTTACAAAGGGGCAGGGGTATTCCAAATGTCAATGCTATAATACGACGTATATAAATACGACCAAGCATTTTAATTAAATGCAATTTTGGTCAGATATGCAAAGTAGGCACATTTATCAATTAAGGATTTTCAATACATTGATGGCATTGATATAAGGCACAATAATTTAATTAGAAATGATCAATGTTTGTATGAGAAAAACAACTGAAAGAAATTATTTCAATTCTCAGTCAGAAAAACGCAATCTTTAGAGGAAATTTAAGGCAAACTAACGAAAGCATTTTATTAATTTGAAAAAGAGGAAGAAGCCAAAAGTCATTTTCTTTAAGAAATGAACAGTACAGATTTAAAAAAAAAAAAAAAAAATCGACTTTAAAATCGAACCGTGGCTTTACATTCCTTTTAAGCAAGTTTGATCAAAATGAATTACTATATATAAAAAAGTTTATTAGTGAAAATTTTTAGATCAATGGTTTAAAAGTGGATTCCATACTTACAACAATTGTTGTTGTTGTTGTTGTCGTGTCCGTGTTTTTCACGGAAAGGGGTGCAGTAGCTTCTGAGGGTAAAGACCCCTGAGCACCCAGAGGGCAGAAGTCCGACTTCTAGCTCACACACACGACACAACCCTTTCCTTACAACAAATCATGAATACATAAGATAGCATGTTGCGTTACATGAAGTATATTTCGAATTGTTGATGTCTTTTTTTTGTCTGTTGAATTATTATAGGAGAAAATACTTTAATGATATAAGCTTTCAATTAGCAAAACAATGTGAGCTTTTAAATAAAATAATTTTTTTTTGCATTTGTCAGAATATAACACTTTAAATAAAATGCAAGACCGACAAACTCATAAGGAACAATAACATTACTTACCACTGAATTTTTTTAAAACATATCTTTACTTTCCTATCTAAATATCAAAACGAAAATGCAGTTAAATTTCATTACCAAAAACTATAAAGATAAATGCAGCAAATAGAGTACATACATTTTTCTAATTTAAAAAAGACACTTGATTTAAAAGTTCCATCTTTTTACTAAAAAGAAAATTTACATGTCAGATAAAAAAAAAATAGATAGTAAAACTTGATTCAATATCTAAAAACTTAAGCCAAAATTAGTCATGTTTCTATATACTGCATAGGACTTATTTCAAATCACAAATGTGCGATTGATAATTTTTCAAAAATTATTTCTATATTAATTTTTTCACTATTATTATAACACAACTGGAATATCAAAATTTAGTTACATTTATAAATTACGTTGTAAAATAACAATGATTAATTATATACTTAAAAAAATTACTTATTAAAATGAGGTCAGATTGAATTTTATTTTCCAATTATATATTTAATTTTTTTTTAATTACAACCAGACATTCTAGTTAGATAAATGTTAAATAGAAGATCATCCTAATTTGTTGACATAGGACATCCTTAACCCTGGATTGCAAACTTTTAATTGATCAGGAAAATTTTGTTTGAAAAGTAAGAATTGTAAAATTTTTATCTGGAAATAGTTTGCAAATAAAAAATATTCAGGAATCCCTATCTTTAAAAGCAAGGTACGTATTCAGATTTTAAAAGAAACAATTCCAAGGAAAAAAAGTTATAAATATTCCAAGTCAAGAAATGAAAAAAAGTTATAAATATTCCAAAAACAGACAAAACTACTAAAGCAAATTATCTTTTAGTTTTCCCAATTTAACATCCCACTTCAATTAGATTATGAATCCTGTTACCCTTTTAAAAATCACATTTTTACACAACTCTGCAGACTAATATATCTGGAGATATATGCAAAACATAACTTAGCATTTTCATTAATTACATATAAAGATAAAATAGCTATGTTCCTCATCACATACTTATTTATATTCCTTATTAATAATTGCAAAAAAAAAAAAAAAAATGCCAACAACCATTTTACAGTACACTTGGTTTTGAGTAAAATTTTTATTCACTAAATGAAATTTCCATGCAAAAAAGTGTTATTACTAACATTTATCAAATAAATTAAAAAGTAAATATGATCTGTATTTAGAATTAGATTTTAGAATGACGGCAATGAAATACATAAGCATGCTGCAAAATACAATGTTAACTAACTCATACTAATTTGATCATGAATGCCATTTTTGACAAATGAATGATCAAAAATTTAAAATAAGAGGTTTTCATAAGATGTAAATGGTGCGATCAAAGCATCATTTATCATCCAGTATATCAACTAAGTTTATTTTCCAATGAACTGTATCCCTGTATTTTTTTAATACAAATTTCAAGATCAAATTTACCTAAATGTTTGAAATATATTACAATTAATTAAACAGCATCGTTTTTAATTATTTACAATTTTATAAATTGCTTGTTTTTTTTATGTAAATAGTTTGTCTGAAGACTACCTATTTTCAGTCAGTGGTCTTTTTGTCCTTAAAGCAATATTAATATTTTTTTTCAGAATTTCATTATAGATGTTAACCATTTTATCAAAAAAAAAAAAAAAAAAAAAATCAAAATTTTTACTGTACCTAATCAGGTTAAGGGAATGTAACAATATATAGCATGAAAACAATTTCTATAACTATATTTAGACTTAATTTTCAACACCAGTTAAACAAGGTTCACTGATGGGGGGGGGGGGTAATTTTTGACAGCAATAAAAAGAATTTAAATTTGTAGAGTAATGTAAGTGATAGCAATGGAAAATTAAATTTTAAAAGAAATTATAATTTTAGACACTACATGAAGAAAAAAAATTACAGCATTTTGTTAATTTATTCACTATTTCAAATACATTCTAGGATCAAGAAGGGTATTTACACCAATAATTTTCATATAAAAAGAATAAAATCTAGAAATTAATTTTAAAAAATTACAACTTTAACAACTTAGTTCTTTTAACTTTGTTTCAAATTTATCTGCTTTCTGAAACTTTCCTATCCCCTAAATAATTTCTAAGATGATGATGATAGTAATAATAATTTTTTTAAAAAAAAATTACCAAATTCAATTAATTACTTTTAACTAAACTTCCCTATATATGAATTATACTTTTAGGTTTCAATTCTTTTTTTCAGTTTGAAAACAATATTGTTACAAAATATAGTAAATTTAAAACAAATCATACAATTTCTGATGATTGCTCATCAGATAGAATGAGTACAAAATGGAAACTTTTAATTTCAAAAATTTGCATGCCATTTCTGAATTTTATAATTTATACTTTGAAAGGAAAAGAAATACAATTATCATTTAGTAACAACACGATAAATAGCTAACAAGTTTCAAATACCTTAACTCAAGACTTCAATTTTCACTAACAAAATATTTGATTTAATAGTAAATTTATTATATTTTTTTAATATACATCTGCTATATAGAGAATTCTTCAAATTTCAAAGCATTTCAATTTAGTGATAATACCTCTAAAATCAATGTTAAAACTTTTATTTAAAAAATTTTAAGATTATATGCAATGTAAAAAAAGATAGCACATTTAAAAAGCATTCTAGTGAATTAAAAATAAACATTATTATACATTTAAAAAAAGAAATATACACATGAGTGTAGGAAATCTTTATAAATTTTTCTTAAATGAAAAATTTATAAAGATTTCCTACACTATTGAAATCTTAACTACTCAAACTATATTTAAAAACACTATGAAAACTAAGAAATTATTTTGATGATTTATTATTTAACCATGTTTTAATTAAAAACAAAATATCCATTTTCAGAAGTGATTTCACATATTATAAATTATTTTCAATTATATTAAAAAAGAAACAAGATTTAAATTTTTTTGAAACAATTGAGATTAACATTTTAATTTCATTTAAAGTTGAGCAAAAAAAGATCTAAATTATTTTTTTTTTAATTCTTAACAATATCAGATGTATAAGAGCAAATCCTAAAATAGAATATAGGACAAAAGAAAATTTACAAATGACAATGTTTTAGAACAGTTTTCATACGAAACGAAGTTTTTAGTACAAAGCCAAATTGTTAGTAATTTAATATAAATGTTAATAAAAAGCAAAATTATGGTACAATTTATAACGCTTCAAAAATGTACTTTTCATTAGTAATAGTTTTATTAAAAAAATAATAATTCACTAATAAAGAAAATAATATTTAACCTTTACATAACATGCTCACAACCCATAACCATTAGGAAAAATAAAACAGAAAGAAACTATGCATACACTTATTAATATAACAAATATTAGAAAAAGAAAACAATCAAGATAATATAGGAATCTCAGTAAAAAACAGCTTGAGTAAGAACTAAGATATTAAATATCTAAAGCTCTGAATACAATCTTTACACAATTTTAAATAACAGAATTTTCTCTTTTCTAACAATATAAGATATGAAGAATAATATAAATTTGTAGATTATATCACACATGTGGTAAGGGTTATATCTTGATTCAATGTTATGAGTATTACAAAATTCGGCCATTATGCAGTATTTTGCACAGCAAAAAACGATCATGTTAAAATACTGTGGTTGCTTATCAAATGGGGGAGGGGAGGATCCATGTATGTTTATTACAGAAAAAAGCAGAGGGAAAGTAAACAAATAATAATATATTAAAGTATTATTTACTTAAATTTTTTTAAGCTAAAATTTAACGAGACAAATTGAAATGTTAAAGGAAAAAAAGATATTGCTCATTTCCTAAAGAGCTTTAAGTTAGTTATGAAAAATTAAGATCATTAAATGATACAATTTAATAACAAAACCCATTAGAATTTTTTTTTGTTACCACACTACATTCAAGCATTAATTTACACAAATTATTCAGGAATTGTTTTTTTTTTTCCTTCTTTATTTAATGAAAATTTGCTACATTGCTTTGTATTTCATAAGATTCCTTCTATAGTGTCATAATGCATTTTATATACTCTGATTTTACAATCTCTTGTGGTGTGAACATATAAGATACTCCATAAAAAGTTATGATATCATACACAGTTCAGACCCATGAAATAAATTTCCTTTAGATTTTTAATGACTTGGTTGAAACAAGACGAAGAGTTTAAAATAACAAAACTTTTAAGCATGATTCAACTTTTGCGTGTGTAATATTCCTTACAATTAAAAAACATTGCTAAAAAGAAATGTTTTCATTCTTACTTTTAGTATCAGCAGCTTTATTAGTATTCAAGTAGTTACAGTCATTATTCCATTATTTTTTACACAGTCATTATTCCAGTATTTATTAGTATCCCCCCCCCCCTTAATGTCAGAACTTGGAGTGAACTATGTTGAAAAGGCATGAATAAAAAAGAGATGAGTTAGCACTATAAGAATGGGAAATATTTAATTTTTAGAACTAGCCCAATGAGCTTTAATTCCTGCCTTTTTAAAAAAATTTTGATAGAAAAATTAATTTTATTTTACAGGTTTTTAAAGAAATTTTTTTAACTTTCCTACATTAACGCCCTTTCCAGATTCTTCTGATGACTTTTAAATTCCTTGTTTTCCTGACTTTTCCAGTGTAATGACAACACTGTAACTGTTATAGAGGATGTTTTATTATTGTCTGTTTTACAGCAAGATGTCATACTGTATCACACATTAAATGTTAATGGATAAGATGAAATTATCCAAACTGTCAGGAAGTAGTCAAATGACACGTTCAAATAAACTTGAACCAAAACAAATTATTTGAAGTTTACAGAAATTACAAGCAGTATATGGCTTATTAAATAAATTCATTATTAATATATAATAATTTATTTTCATTGTTACCTCTTTTAAAGACATTTATTCAAATTCAGTTCTGTTTTATTTTATTAAAATATGAATAACCTTCTGAAAGGTAGATCATAAATAATGATATCAGTAAAAATTACCAAATAATAAAAACCATATGCAAGGCTCAGATCAAAATACAAATTCCAAATAACAATTTTTTAAAAGAAATACAACAACAACAAAATCTATCTGTGTCAATTAATTAAATCAATTTTTATTTTACATGTTGGAAATTTATTACCAATTTTACATTTTGTATCCAAGCTGATAATTAATCGACCGTATAAGCATACCATTACTGCCCCTTTCAGTGGTAATAGGGTGATCGGCCGTACACAGTAAGATCATACGGCAATTTTTTTAATAAATGAAAAAATATTTTTGAAATACTACAGCATTTACAAGATATAAATTAAGTTTAAGTTAAGTTTAGTCAAATTTAAGTATTATACACAGAATTTAAAAGTAACTTACTTCCTTCTCAAATTAAAAAAAAATGTGTACTTATCAAAACATTTCTGTATTCCATATCAAAACAATTTTTTGTTTGTAAATTACAAGAGTATTTACAAGATTATGATTAAAATAATAGACAAAAAAGCACTGTATTGATTGTATAAAATTCTAATTATTAATTACATTAGTAGATATTTTGTATAATATAAAGAAAATTTTATATCTAATAATAAATGCGGTAGAATCAACCTGATATAAATACAAAAAATATATACAGATTTTCTCTTGATTTATAATATTAATTGGCACTTCATGACTAAAATTTATGATGAAAAAAATAATCATGTATCAACTACATCCAGCTACTTAATTTTAAGCATTAATACACAATTAAGGAATGACTATCGAAAATAAAATATTATGAAATAAATATTATAGTTTAGTATCATTAAACATGAAGCTTTTGAAAATGTATACTTCCGAAAGTAATTCAGTAATAATTTATTAGATTTTTTTTTAAGAAAATATATTTTTATCGTTAAATTTCAAATTCTTCTGTTGCGTTTTTCATCAATTCTGAATTAAAAAAAATTTCCAGTTAAAATTCCAACTTAAAAATAGAAAATAGTTCATAGACATTTGATACATTAATAAATTTCAATAATTTAATCATTATAGTAAGGTTAAAACAATCTTTGGTTCTTTTTGTATAATTTACAAATAAAGATTCTCGGTCATCTATCTGAATTTACGCACATTATCTCAAAGCAATATATAAAACGATGCTGAGACTTATATTCTTACCTTATCTGAAGGTATCCTGGTCCCCATCTCGGATGTTTTTGGATATATCCCAAAGTAACTTCTGAGTAGAATACAAAAGCGAGTTCTGACAATTAAAGCAGCCAAGTAAGAGGCTTAAATGGCCTTATTGTCTTATAACTCAAGACAAATTCATTTGAAACGTTGGTTAAATAAGCATGTTTTGAATAAAAATCATAAAAACTACTTTACTTGTAGTGTCACAATATAAGCAAAAAATAAAGACGGAGAATTCTGGTCATTTAAACCTCCTACTTGGGTATCCAAATCAAATTTTAATACACCTAATTAATGAAAAGTTGACCTTCAACATTCATGCGTCAATTGAACTAAGATAATTAGTTAATGCTGTTAAGTACAATGAAATTCGCAGTAGAATAAACACAATAACTAGATATTAATGAAATATTTTTCTTTCTATCAATACAACACAACATCGCAATCAAATCGAAACATTAACAACGACAGCAAACAACCACTAAAATGGCGTTTTGCTCCAGCTGAATTGCATCATGGGAAGTCTTTCCAATGGAGGCAGTGTCGTCAGATGAATGTAAATATGGATTTACCAAAGTCTTTATCCAAACGTTACATTAATTTATAATTCTTGACCACGAAAAAAATAATTTAATGCAGCACATTCGCTAAGCAAAAAATCAGGTTCTGACCTGGTAACTTTTACTATTGCTATGGCGATATTTTAAGAAGATTCTTAATGGCAATGGTAACTCAGATTTGTTATGATTTCAAGTTGATAAACAGAGAAGGGGAGCGTTAGCCGGAGGATGCATTGAGGATTTAGCCGAGTTCCTTTTAGTACCTCTAGACGGCGCTAGCAGTCTGCAGTCATCTATACTATACAACTATAGTACATCTCCCATCACTACCGAAATGAAACCTGTCTTCCAGTACTACTCCCACCTCTACTTCGAATGTTTTTTTCCCCTTTGAACTTTTGGTGAGGATTCAAGCATTCTCCGGTTGAGTCCCTACAGCGATTGCTTTCATTTCTTTCTGGTACAGTTTTTCTTGACAGTGTTTCGGTTTCTAAATGCATTTGAAAAGTAGCCACTAGAAAATAATCTTTTTAAATCAGATGTCCGAAAACCGTGTTATGAAAATTATACATATTAAAATAATGACTAATTCGTGAAAATATTTTCTTTCATTAAATACTCCCGAAAAATTGGCTTTATCTGAAACAAAATATGATCATAAAATCAATAGAAATATAAAATTGTTTAAATATTGCTGATCGGTTTTCTTGCTTATTTTTTCAGAGATACTTACAGCATAATCTAACCTTTATTTCTTGAATATTGTTAAATAATTTCATTAATAAAATGGCAAGTTCAGATCGGGTTGTCGGTACATGCAATGAGATGTGCTCCGGAAGAGAAATCAGATGGCGAGAACGGAATGGTTTATTACATTATTTCGAAATTAATAGTGATTTGAAACCAGAAGCAAAAGCAGATCCCACAAAAGTTGTAAAACAGTTTTCTAGATCAGCAGCTGGCAAACAGTTACTATCACCTTCAGAATTAAGACCCTCCCCAGTTTTACTCAAAACAGTGAACTACTTAATTGAAAAAATTCTACCAAGAACAGATTTACCATGGGTTGCTATATATGATTTTGTTAACGACCGGATACAAGCTATTCGCCAAGATATGACTGTACAGAGGATAGAAGACAACAATTCTATTGAGATATTGGAAAAATGTGTTCGCTTTTACATAACTGCAAGTTATATTTTATGTGAAGAACCCAGCAATAAATTTGATCAACATCTTAACAGTCAACAACTAAGTATCTGCCTTGAAAGATTATTTATGTTGTACCACAAGTTTAAAAGTAAAAACATTAGTGAATTTATAGCTATATATTTTGTTGAAAATGTAGAACATACTGAAACTTATTATCGTTCTGTTTCTGTATTTTCAGATTATTTAAAGAGTTATGATGTCAAAATTTGCATTCAGATATGTACAGCTTATATAAATGGAAATTTTATACAATTTTTCAAACTTATAAAAAAGTTGCCAATTATTATTTTATTTTGTTTTTTCCATTTATTTCCCTCTATCCGTATAAGTGCTTTAGAAACTTTAAATGTTTCTTTTAGCTCAAGTTCCTGCAAATTTCCTATTAGTACTCTGTGTTCCTGGCTTTCTGTGACAGATAAAGAGTACATGTTGCAACTTTGCCAGAATTGTGGCATAAAAACTGATAATTCAAATGTGTGCTTTAACAAAAAGTTATTCAACAGAAATTCCACTTTATCATTTAAAAAAGAAGTATTTATGGATGAGAAACTAAAGAATATCTCCTTGCAAAAATTAATAAATGGATTAAGTTGATCCATTGAATATTTTCTTTTTAAAATCATTGTGAAAATGATATACTATTACTGCATGTTATAGTAACTTAATTTTTAAAAAAATAAAAACCATCTCAAATTTGTATATATTTATTATATATAAATAGAATTCAGATGTGACTTACTCTTAAATTAGTTCACAAATTAATTGCAAAGTATGATGATAAGTTTGTACCTGCATTTTTGAAAATGTTTCAGATGAAAATAAAAATTGTTAACAACTTTTTAATAATTTCAATAACTATGCATTAAAAAATAGTACATTGAAGGAATGTAGCAAAGATAGTTTGTATAACAACAGTTTCTTTATCAATATTTTTATGTGTATAAGTTTTAATTTAATGAAAAGCAAAAAAAAAAAAAAAAAAAAAAAACCTTTCATTCATGTAGTTGATACTATTGACTGATATGTTTCTTCTTGGAATTCTTTCTTCTCTTACCAAATTTTAATGATAAATCTCATAGCAGACTCTTATTGAAGAAATGGAATTAAAACAATTGAGATCCCAATATATGTATTTATTGAAATTTTTCATTTACTAACATTTTTTATACCTTGAGATTTTGGATTAGTTCTATTTAAGCCTATATATATATATGTAATGATATTTTTAATCTACTTAAGTCCAAATTAATTCCTTAAGTTTTATCATAATTTGGTCCATATTTTCATTCTAAAATATTCTTTTATTTTCTGATATCATTCCACTTTATCTTATTAATTCAACAGAGGCCTTGTAAAGTTACTGAATTGGCTAAAAGCTGAAGTGTTCCCACACTCCTGAGTGAAGGAATTTGTTAACATTAGCAATAAACTGATGCTAACAAATTCCACTAAAAGATCTATGTGTGTCCCTTGCTTTTGATTGATACATGTAATAAATCCCTATTAAAATCTGACAGTACATACTCATAGGGATAAAATTGTAATCAATTTTCCCTGTGTGTCGTGTACTGTCTGTCCATCACAAGAACTCTGCTAGACGGGAAGATCCATTTTGAATGGGTGGAATCGGATGGAAGTCTTGGGGAGTATTCTTGTTCTTGGCGTCAATTGTAGTGATAAGAAAAACTTGTTGCTCGTTCGTCTTCTCGCTTTAGTCACAGCTGCACCATCTTTATATTCACTTAGCTTACTTCTTTTATATTTTATTAATCTTTTCTTTAGTTAATATTTAATTGCATATAATTATTTTTTTGTCTCTTAATAACATATAAATTTAAATCAAATGAAATGATGACGGTTAATTTTTTATCTTGCATGATTTTACTTTTTAATTTTTTCTTCTTGCGCAGTTGTTAGACATGTAAATAATTATTCAGTTTTTCTATTTGATTTGCTTTTCACTTTGTAAATTTATAACAGAAATATCAGATATTTTCAATACTCCGAGTACGCAAATAAATTTTTTTAAACTTGTTTTTAACAATTAAATGTTATAATACATAATATTGCCAGTTTGGCGCTAAACGTGCCAGCTTGAGAAACTTGATTTAATTTCTACCTCCGCGAAATGAACTCTTTCTACAGTAACCTGTTTCTACGAACCCCGCCGTAAACATAGACGATCGTCTAGCAGAGTTCTTGTGATGGACAGACAGTATGCTCATCACTCCTGCTTGTACATAATACATGTCTTCCCAGGATGAAAAAAAAACAATGTCAAAAAAATTGAAAGTCTCATCACTGTCTTCAAAACTGCCTTCTAATTAAAAAATTGTATTTTTACTTGTATATATATGGGCTTATTATAAATATGTTATAAATACAGTTTATTATTTTTATGTCATTAGATAGAGATTATATATAATTGAAGAAGTGAAATTTTTAAGCTCTCAATTCAAAATTATGAAGTGATAACAATTTTTATTATTTAGGTAATTAAAGAAAATCTGCTCTTTAGAGACAGATTATGAGCTGGGTATTATAATAGGAAAGAATATATTTTTATGGAAACATTAGTTTCATTGATGTGAATTATAAAATCATTATCTTTCATATAAACAATGTAATTAGTGATTATTTGTAATATTTATGGCTAATATGAGTAATTATTCATACTAATTGTAGTTTTAAATCAGTTATTAAGGATAATAATGGGTAACTATTTATCATTAACTAGGAATGGCACAAACTGAATTTATTAATTTAAACATTATGTAGTAGAGAAATGGTAAACGCTAAACTTTATTGTGTGTGTATGTAGGGGGATTGTTTCCTGCACATCACAATACTCATTAAGAAGGGACAAACTTGAGAACTTACTGCCACAGATCTTTATTTATGAAATTACTTAGAACTGTAGGACATGTGCTTTTTATTTTTCACAATGTAAAAAATAATGCAAATCTGATCATTTAAAATATTTTTTTATGCAAACATCTAAAATTTAATTTAATGTTATTGCTTAGCAATGTATTTCTTATTTAGTTAAAGTAGGATTTAAAAATATATTTTCAGTTGCTTTTGAAAATAAAAGAAGTTGTATTTCTTTTACTTGTAAAATAAAAATAATAATAATGTTCCTTCTATAATCTGTTAATCTGGCTTCTTCAACTGCTAATGTTTTCAGTTGAGTATGAAAGGAAATTAGTAACTGCAAGTAAATAATTCTGCTGTGATATAAATAATTGACAATTTTCATAAAATTCATAATTTTCATAATATGTATAACATGCTCTATAATGTTGTAATATCTATTTAGTATAATTTTATACAGTAAGTTGGGATTTTTTTATTAATATGCATTTTTTTCCTTCAAAAAAATTGAACCTCCAGCACTTTTATGAAATAAGCAATCTTCTAGTTGGATATCATCCAAATTATTATGTATAACAAAAATACAAAGGAAATGTGGGAAATATGACAGAATATATTTATTACAAAAGTATTTGATATGTAATATTCTATTAGCAACTAAAATATAAAATTACTTTAAAACAATCACATTATTTTATAATTTCAGTGTCAATTTATACATTACATATTCAATTGAAATGACACAAATAATCATGAGAAAAATACAGGTTCTATTTAAGAACAAGGCACACACATATAAGATTATATAATTCTTTTAGGTAGCTTAATTTTAAAAAATCACTTGACAGGTTCAAAACCTTAATTAGGGCAAGGTAAACTGATGAAATCAATTTACAATTGAAGCAGACTCTCCAAAATTTTAATTACTTAAGTTTTTCAATTAAAAAAGAAAAACCTGATATTCTGAAATTTCAAAACTTATAAAAAGAATAATGCCAACTGATTTCTTCTAACTCTTTCTTTTTTTCCCCCTTTCTTCTCAAATCAATACAAATATTTCTATTGATAATAGAAGCTATTCTATATCTGTGTTTGATTATTAGCAGCTCACAAGCTATTATACTTATCGAATTTGGCCAAATATATTTTTATGGCTCGCAATAGTAAAAATAAAACTGGTGGAAAATCTTCAAGGATATAGATATAGTTGAAAAAAGAAACAGAGAATAGTAAAATAACAAAAAATAAAAATTACTTTTAAATTTGTAGTATTGAGAATCCAAAGACAAAAGGGAAAAGAAATACAAAATGACATTTTGCTTACAGAGAGTATATGATAGTTGAAAATTATCCGGAAATTAGGAAATATATGAATTTGTTAAATAATGCATAAAAGAAACAGTGGAACACATTTGATTTAAACATGAAAATACAAACTAACTATTCTATAAATAGGATTGACTTTTGCACATTAAAAGATTACAATATTTCAGACTTTTGAATGCTAGCGGTTAGAAATTAATTTCAGCAATTATTTAAAATAAGTAATCAATGATTTAGCAAGTTTATGAACAAAAGAAAAAAAGTTTTTCAGAAAGAAAATGCATCATAAAAAGGCCTTTAAATTTGATTAAAGTTATTTCATAACACAATAAAAATGAATGCTTAAGTATTTATTTTTAAGAAATGTCCTAACTCAAAAGAATTCAATTACAGAGACATATAATTTCTTTTTTGACAAAAGCAACCACCTTATTATTGAGCGATTAACAATAATTAATTATTTCTAACATCAAATAACAAATCCACCTGAAACTTGAATAATTCCACCTGTTACATAAGAACTTCTTTGGGAAGCCAAAAATGCACAGACATCTGCAATTTCTTCTGGTTTCCCTAATCTTTGCATTGGAATTTCCTTTTTAACTTGTTCAAGGATCTTTTCAGGCACTTTATTTGCCATTGGAGTGTCAATGAATCCAGGCATCACAGCATTGCACCGAATGTTATATTTAGCCAATTCTTTAGCAACTGTCTTTGTGAAACTTTCGACACCTGCTTTAGAAGCTGAATAATTGCATTGACCAATATTTCCAATTTTGCCTGAAACACTGGATATATTAACGATGGAGCCAGTTTCAACTTTGGATTCAATCATAAGTCTACTAACTGCTTGTGTCATAAGGAAAGTGCCTTTTAGATTAACTCGTATCACATCATCAAACATCTCTTCAGACATTTTGATCATAAAAGCATCCCTTGTAATACCAGCACAATTGACTAAAATACTGGGAATTGGGCATTCCTCTTTAATTTTTGATATAAGTCCAAGCACAGATTCATTTTGAGAGACATCAACTGTATGAGCAAAATGTTTCCCTGTATATAAAAGAAATATTTATTATCATTTTCTTTTCATTCAAAATATTAACTAAGTAAATTAAACTATTTCAAAACTGTCACACTGCATTTAATCTTAGTTATGAACAGTACAGAATTCCCCATCTGTATATAAATAGGAACAATAATTACATCATTAGTAGGGATGATTACATTCTAAATATTTTATATTTTCAATACCTTGATTTTTCAGACTCACTTTCTTTTTTGAATTTTGTTTTAGAATAGCATATAAAGAAATTGTGTAAATTTATTGAGATATCCATGTCGAATTGTTGCACATATAAACAATTCTAAAATATGGATATATGTCAATCATATGTCCATATTTATTGAATTATTTGAAATTTATTGTCCATTCTGAATTATTTGAAATTTTTATAGATTTTTACACTCCATTAGATTCAGGATTTTAGAAATGGAATTATAATCTCCAATTTCCTCAGTCAAGCTCATTTATAAGTTCTCTATAATTGCCATGAAGTCTTATTTATTTGATCCATCTACCTCATCATATATGTAGCAAATAAGGTCACTGCTTATGAATGAGAGAAAGAATAGATAACTTTGAAAAGTAGTAGAAAACAAAAGAAATATTTTCTTATGAAAATTTGAAAAGGTAGACAATTCTTTTTTCTTCCATGTACCTATTTTAAATAATTTTTAAGATTAATTTTAATCTAAATGATAATTAAAATTAAATGAAAGTATTTGCATTCATTTGTATCTAATACCAGTTAAATTCAATTTCAGTCAAGTTCATTTAAAAAACAACAAATTTGATTGCACTATTTAATGGAACTTCAAAAGTAACAAACAATTAGAACCTAATAAAGGACAAAAAAAAACAATTAAGACCTACATAAAATAATGTTCCACTATTGTTAACTTTTTAAAAGAAAAACTTAAATTGTCATCAATCCCAAATAAATTAAATCAGTTATGAAGAGCTTATTATAGTATTTCATTAATATATATGTTTTCTTTTAAAATAGTCTCCACATTATTAATATTAATTCTTTTTAGTAATAATATAAGAATTTATTATTTTGAATAGATAATTTGATGAAATGATAAAACCACACAATGCAGGCATAGAATTTTCAATACACATAAAAATTAGAAAAGTGTTATTTTTAAAGAATATTCTATTCTTTAAAAATAATGCTTAACATTATGGAATAGAACTGTTACTTTTCCTAATTTAAGTTAAATAAATTACTTCAAAACTGAAAAAAGGATTATTTTATTAAGTTTAATAACTTAAGCCTACATAATATAGAAAAATCGTGCATCATTATGGTAAACCTGGCACTCTGAAAAAATTTTAGTTTTTCTTTAAATGTTATTATTTACAAGGAGAATAAGCTAGGATTAGATATAATACAATTTAACAGGGACACACACAAAAAAATCTCATTAGACAGGCATAGTATAAGTATATTTTATAAATTAGAATTACATTCAAAGAAAGACAAGCCTAGATATCATTTAAAAAAAATCATATAGTATATAGAACTTTTACACATTTGTTTTTATGGCACAAACATATATTTTAAAATCATAATTTTTCTGTACGTTAAACAATTATTCTTTTATTTATTTATTTAAGAGAATAAAATAAAAATTCAAAATTTTATTTTTTAAATTTATAAAGCATTTAATTATTTGCATAATGAATGATAATGCATAAAAAATTATTAGTTACTTTACAAGTTTTCATATTCTTACAACAAGTTGAATTGTCTTATCAGCAGACAGGGAATATCAAATTTTCAAAGCATCTTGCAAACAAAGATCTTAATGGCTATTTTCAATTAGATTGAATAATTTTTATGAAAAATTCTTTGTTCAATGTGAAGTTCATCCATGGGTTGGTATAATTTGTAAAATAAGTTCTTTATTTTTAAATTTCCTTCACAGATGAAAAATATAATTTTCAAATCACTGAAATACTTCTTGATATGTCAGTGGTGGTATCTTAATAAGACAGTAACAGTCATTAGACACCAATGATCATTATTGTCTAATGATTATGTTATGTGTCCACTTAAATTTTTGAACATTATAGGACTTTTGTTTTCCAATGTTTTGAAATTTGCAATTGGTAAGAGCAATTCAAATAATTTTGCAAATTAATTTATTCACAAATCATTATTCCAGGAAAACTTAAAAAGTTGATGTTGTGTCAACTTTATAGCAGAAGAAAAGAGCAGTAGCTTCAGAAGATAAAAGACCACTGATGATAGAAGTCCGACTTGTAGCTCATGAGAAGATAACACTCACATACTTGCTTGTACAATCCCTTTTTACAGAAGGGGTGAGAGAGCTTATTTACACTTCTCACAAATAGAACACAAGGCTACGAAAAACCATGCCTAAAGCAGAACTCAAAGGTAGACTGATCACAGGGAAGACATGCACCCCCTAGGCCAGGATGCCAGTAACTTTAAAAGAGTCAGATTATTATATTGCACACATGAAATCAAAATTTGTGGATACTGTAGAAAGCAATGTAAATCATAATATGATAGAGAAGTTTATCAACCAGTGCTTTTTATCATAAAACATTATGTAGCCCAATGTTTTAGAAATTATTATATTTTATTTTGTAGCAAGGAATGTTTAGATTTAAAAAAATTAAATGCTGCAAACAGTGGAATTTTCAACATGACAACCTTGCTTGTCAATGAAATATATTACATTGAACATTCACGAGTCATAACTGTCCCCGAAACTCATTACATGTTTTCGCAAAATCCCAAAGCTTCTGATGACTTAAATTATAAATTGTGCACAAAATGACTCTGACTTTATGATGAAAAAAATTGGTGAAAATGTGCTTTGGGTATCCCTCTTGGGACATTTTTGCGTCTTGTCTCCCGGAGTTGAATGCTCTGAGAGACACTAAGCAAAAACGCTGTTGCTCATAGGGTAAAAGGTCAAATTTACCACAATTGGTGCATTTATCGCTAAGTTGGCAAAGAAGGGGACCCAAAGCACAATTCAACCAAAAAATTAATTAAAAGGCTCACTTCCTTTACTTATCTTGCTAACACTTAATACTATAGACAATTTTTTACTAAAAACAGTAAAATAAGATATAATTAAAGGAAAAATCTAAAAAAATTATAATTCCAAATGCATAACATTAAATGTTCAGAATTTGATTGATTTAATTTTTTTTTAGAATCTCAATTTTTAAAAGTATTTATATATAAAAGGTTTATTTAAATTGCAGTAAAAAGTCTTGATAGAATTGAAATTTCTTTATAAAATCAAGTTTCTTATAGACTTCTATTTTCTTCATGGTATGGTATGTTTAGTGAAACAATGTTTATATATTTAGGCTATGATATTAAAAAATATTCTAAATAACAGCAATAAAGAAAAAAGTTAAAATTAACAAATTCATCTAATTAGATTCTGAGTAACTTTATGTTTTTCAATTAATCAAAAAATGTTTACATTTAATTTCCCCTGTTTAAAAATGATTATACAACTTCTTGAAAAAAAGATATCAAATAAAATATTTGTTATAAAAAAACTGAAAATATCATTGTAAACTGCAACAGAAATGGATGCAAGAACTACTTCTTGATAGTAGGATTTTTCATAGTTTTCCCCTCAAGACATTTTTTTTTATATTTCTTTTAAATTACGAAGCGGAGGAAAAATGCTATCACACCTGATATATCCTGAATAGTTTCTTTCACAGAAGCTTCATTTAAATCAGCAGCAATAACAGTAGCACCTTCCTTAGCAAAAACTTTGCAAACAGCTCTTCCAATACCACTCCCTCCACCTGTCACAATTGCTACTCTTCCATTTAATAATAAAGAACTCGCCATAACGAATAATAAATTTCGATCAAATATAAATTACAACACGCAAGATTTTCATAAAATTTTACTATTCGACGATCTGATAACAAAAAGCGATAAAAGATAGTGCCAAATAAAGAAAAGGTTTATCTTGCAAGACTCCGAGGAGAAAACAACACTAAATAAAATTTGTGTTGCCACTCTTAATAAGTCATTGTAATAAATTCTTTTTTACTTGGATTTTGTAGATTAAAAGGAATTAAATGTTAGATATTCATCTTCATAAAGATCAAAACATTTGATCAAGTATAGTTTATTTTATTGCTTACTGGCTTCATCAAATTCTCTGTCTTGTGTCGTGCAAAAATAAACGAATTCGAAAACGAAAGTAGAGTTGTAAATCCTAAATACCTGAAAGTAAAAACCTATTGCGCATGCTGCATATTTACTGTATATAAACTGAGGAAGAGTATATACAACTTAAAAACTAATTGGTTATAATTGTTGAGAAGGGCGTGGTTTCAATCCGCTGAAAATAGAAACAACCAATCACAGTAAAGTATGTTCTACATCCAATGGGTGACTTAGAAGACCTAAGTCACTTGTCAGTTTATAGGTGGTGTATGATGCAATTTCATTGACCGATGAAATTTAACAACACTGAATTTTAAAAGATTCGGTGCTGTAGATGGCGAAATACCGACGTCAAAATTGAATGCAAAATGAGAAAAATAAATTTTTTATTTTATTTACCAAATTACATACGAAAATTTTCTAATGTTCCCTGGTATAGTTTAACAAACAACAATCGGCTAGGTGCATTTTTAAGGATATGTGCACGTAAGAGCTTCATTATTAATACGAATGAATTTCCTTCTTTAATCAGGAATTTAGTTGTTTCAAAAAAGGTAGCTTTCAATCGTGCAGTATACCTTGCATTAATCTATGCTTCTTGTTCTTCTACATCCTTAGGTGAGTGAAATTTAAACAAATGCAACAACTCATAATTAGTCATATATTAATGATTAAAAGTTAATTTGTTCCTTGTAAAAATGAACAGAAACTTTATAATTTTATAAAATATAATCAAATATAATTATAAATATAATCCAGTATAATTATAAATAAATTAAGTCTCAAAAATCTTGCTATTCTAAGTGTTTTGTTATAAGATATTTTCTGAGTCTTTTATGAAAATATACTGGTGAAATATATAATTTCTCCATCAATTCTGTAGTAGTACCCACCTTATCATGTTTAATTGTATAAGCACGAAATAAGTTTATTAAACTTTAATTTTAATGGGATTTTCTAAATTTAATATATGGACTGTATCTTATTTCCATCATTTTCCTAATTGACCATTCGTTGATAATTAATAAGTTTAGAAATAATAAAGTTTAACAAAGTCATTCTTTATCATTTAAGTAATTTGTTTAAGATATATTTATATTAATAATTAAAAATGTAATGAGAATAAATTGAATAATAAACACAAATAACTTGTAAATTGTATTATTTTCAGTACTTTCCTTAAAACAATACAATATACTTAGTTTATGTTTTAGAGTGTTATTCCTATTCAAATATGAAAGCCTATATTTTATAAAAATGGTTTAAAATTTATGGAATAAATTATATAGATTCTTCGATTTGATTAAAAAAAAGAAAGAGGGGAATAACTAAATGATATTCTATTCCAAGTGATATTGAATTCTTATTAATTAAATAAATTAAGAGACTTAACATAAATATTAATATTTATTCTTAAAAATTATATGGATTTTTAAAGTTGTAGGTGGTTGTAACTTTTAATTTTTAGGCAATAAAATATTTTTTATCTACTAAAAATTATTATTGTTTGTATAAATATATTGATTAAAGGTTTTTTTAATTATTTTTTTCGAAGGAAAAAATTATACCTTTTGTTAATAGAAATTCATGTTTGAGCAAGTTCCATTGTATATAACTTGTGAAGATTGGTTTCAAAACAATGTTTTAAATAGAATAATTTTTTATTACTCATGTTGAAAAACATGGAAAATTTTTATTTGGAAGAAAGTATTTCAGTTGGAAAGTATTATACATATCAGATGAAAATCTTGGTACATATACTATAAGATATATTAATGAGGTACATATAATACTCTTTTATACCTCCCCTCCTAAATCAAAATATCACATTAAAATTTGCCAAAACATTTCATAGATTGGTTTCATCTTCTTATGAATTGTTTTATGTTGCTGTGAAATACTATATTTTGATTATAATTCCAACTTTAACTTTGAAAAAAAAATTTTTTTGACATATAACCTTTTGTAATGACAGTACACACATGAAAATTATGAGAACCGTTAAAGTATATTCTGAAACATTTTACTAGGATATGTGACTTCATCTATTATATTCACTTTATGCCATTTCTTCAAATTACTATTTGTTTGAGTGCTATTGCACTATTTAATACTATTGTGTTCAAGGTTTTATTCTCTCATTTAAAATGTTTATTATTTTTTTAACTATCATTTATAACCATTATTAATATAATATTATATTCTCATATTACTGTGATTTTATTTCTCTAGTTGATACAACATAGTCAACATCTTGGCTTTTGTGCGAAAAAAACAAAACCAAGCCAAGCTATTGCATGATTCAATTTTATTTGTTTCAGTGCTATTCTGTTTCTATTTATTTTCTGTACAATTAGCTCAACTACTATGAAGTTCGTTTGATACATGGGTTGTTTACAATATCCTGATTTTTTTCCTTCATTGAATCAATTTATTTCCTGATTCATTACTCCAGTTTTTGGTGAATAAAATCTGAATAAATCCTTCTGTTATTTTATAGGAAGCAAATGTTTTTTTTTTATTTATATAATAAAGAGTTGCTCTGCATTTCAACACCTGATATAATAAGCACAGAGTAAAGACTTCAAAAGTAATCTTTTCTTCATAATCTTTATTTTAGCATAACCAAAGTCTTCTTTAATTATGTGTTATTCATTATAAATATGATTTAATCAAAAATATTTGTAATTCTTTATTATCTTTAAAGGCAAAAACTTCCAAACAGTCATTAATCTGAAACATGAAATTTTAACAACAATCTTAAACACACACACACACACACACACACACACACACACACACACACACACACACACACACACACACACACACACACACACACACAC
>JAPMOQ010016740.1:37413-51777 GCA_026543055.1 Argiope trifasciata
CACACACACACACACACACACACACACACACACACACACACACACACCATCTTGTTAAGTAGAATGGGATGTGTGCTCATTTGCTTTCTTTGATTTAGTCAGAAAAATATGGAACAGAATTTATTCAATATTTTCTACTTTGAATATTATTCCTAATTTTCTTCTATTATGAGTATATTATTTGTGACAAATACTTTATTTGGAGGAGGGGGAATTATATATGGTCATTTAATATGCAAGTTTCAAAATCTCATTATTGAAATAATTTGTGATTTCAGATATATAACTGATCACATAATTTAATGCTAGTTTGTTCTTTCATTTCACAGGTTTCTTTTTAGAAATTATCTTAGTTTTAAATGAAATAATTTTTCTCTTTAGGATAATTTTTTTACTATTATTATTTTTGTTTTCTGTTGAACTGATAATACTTATCATTTATGTTATATTACTTTATTATTATCAATCATTAAAAATTTTATCCTGTTTTTAAGAAGTATTTTGTTTGATGTAAATATTAAAAGTATGATTTTTAGGTGATCAGCTCCTCCGAGCTGCAAAAATTGGAAATGAAAAAGAAGTTCAAAGGTAAGTTACAATAATTTCTTCTTATTTATACTTTTTTTATGGAAAGAAAAATATAGCTTTGTTTCTAAAACATGTATTTAAGAAATCATCTTATATATCATGTGTTTGAAATAATTTTTTAAACCCATATTTATTATGTGTAAATTTTTTTCTTTTACTACACATTTTTCTTAAGTTACATCTTTTATTTCAGTTAATTGAAGATCATTATAAATTTTGCTTTTTTCTAAAGTGCATAAATGTTATATTTCTTTAATTAATTATATTGTTGTATTTTGATTTTTTTACTTAACATTGAAAATGCAGTAGTTCCCATATTCTAATTCTTTCTATTGCAATTATTTTGATATTTTCCTAATATTAACGCTAAATTCAAATCCATTTTGTTAAGTAATATTTACTTCTGTTTCAATTAGATTAGTGAAAAGTGGAGCTGATGTAAACCAAAGGCATCCATATGGATGGACTCCTTTGCAAGTTGCTGCTATGAATCGAAATGTAAGGTTTGTATTGGCAATAAATGATTCAAATTCCTTACTTATTTCCATATTAGATGCATAGGTCATTAGAAGGCATTTACATACTATAAAAAATAATTATGAGGAAACATACTGTAGTACCAAGTTTTTCAACTATATATGCAAAATTTGTTTTTTATGTGTTGTTTTCATACCTTAAATAACTTAAAATAATTAATTTTCAGTGTAAAGGAATTGAATAACTTAAAAAGACAAATCTACATTTAATTATATTAGTGTCCCATTTTGAAGTTAATTTAGTGTAGATGATAAAAATATCATTGAATCATCAAAATTGCTTAAAAAAATTTCCTCTTTTATTTGTTTATAGATATAATATTAAGTATACATTGAAATTGGCATAAATGATGAATCTGTACTAGAAACAGGTTTCATTTTTAGTTCCAAAGATGGAATTTTATCATTATATTACTGTAGTCTTGAATTAAATCTATAAATTTGAGTGTTTGTATTACTAATTGTATTGATAATATTATGAAAATTTATAAAACATACCATTATGAATTTGTAGTATTTTTTTCTTGTCCATTAAGTCTCTTAGTAAGTAGGATAGTTTTACAGATATAGCCATAGCTTCTGAATGGATGCTAGTGATACTTATTGGGCACCTTTAACTCAGCAAAAATTAAAAACCATTTTGAGATGCTTGGCAATCGCCTCATTAAGATTTTTGTTTTGCTGTGTTTTTTAAAGCATTTGATGTGAAAAAAAGCTTTTAAAAGATAAATTGCATAGATGATAGTCAATTATAGTTGAGTTGTGATAAGCAAGCAATCAAATGAATTATTTCTTTAATATGTTTAACTTCAACACATTCTCTTTGATAGCTTTATGCTGTTACAGTTATTTAATGCTTTAGTTCTCCTGTTTTCAGGTAGAATAAAGTATTGCTGTTCATAATATAAAATACTTGATTTGTATGTTACACCCATATTGTACAGAGCCAACACTGTATATTATTTAATTGCCTGAATGGAAATCTATTATTGAATTCTCTGTATTGAAATCTAATTGAAATCTCTGAATTGTAATGTATTGTTGAATTCTCTGAAATATGAACAGTACATGTTTGACTATTTTGAAAAAATATGGTATTCTTGTAGAAAGTGAAGGATTTTATCAAAGTTCTTGTGCTTCTATATTTATAAAAAAACAAACAAAAAATTTTAGAAATTATATTAGTAAATTTTATACAATTTTATGTTCTTAGAGTCACAATAATTATTTTTTAAGAAATAATATATAATAATTGAAACTAAATTTAGAAATACAGAAGAATAAGAGACAGTATTTAGAAAAATCAGCAACTGCAGTTCTTCTCTTATTATTTCTTATTTCCTTATCATTTTCCATTGATTTTAATGAATTTGTCTTATATATATATTATTATATACTAGCCGCCTTTGGAGACTAGCCGGTTCGCCTATCTTAATACTCTTAAAAATGGTCAGTTAAATACTTTATGTAATGTCATTGTTGATGAAATACCTTATGTAACTTGTCTTTTAATAGCTACTTCATCAAAATATTTTTAAGGTTTAAATTTTGATAGTCATATAATAGACTCATTCAGCTATAAAGGCCTTAAACCTGTAATGAACTATATGTCTCTCTAATTATCTGTCAACTCTTGCAAAATTTCACCTTGAACTTAAAGTGGAAATGATTAAACTGCAAATTGATATAGAAACATTTTTTTTATTAAAGCCAAGCATTTTTTTAAAAATATGAAAAAATAATTATGCGTAATACTGAATAATTACAATAATTTACATAATATTTCAAGAATTAGTCAAGAATTCATCAATCAGTTTTAGAGACTGAGTTGATTGAAGTTTATCTTTTTTTATTTAAAAGCTAAACATTCTTCATCTTTTAAAGTATTTATAGACTCATATTACATGCTATGTAGTTATTTACTTCATTTTGACCCTTTTTATCGATGCATTTCTATTATAGTTTTACAAATTAGCATTTGGACTTTGAATTGAATATATATATATATATATATATATATATATATAAATGAATAAATAAAAAATGATCTAGCTCTATATTTTTTTCCTCTTTTTCTTTAAGTAATTATTTAATGGTTATATCATAGCAAAAATGTTTGTGTTTCATTTCTTACAAGTCCATACTTTCATGTCACCTATAGTAAAAGAGCATGAGAGGCAATATATCCCTATTTATATTATTATAAATTTTGTCATAGTAAATTCTAGATAATAAATAAAGATATAATTGTTTTTTACTTCTAATATAAATATAAACTTTCTTTTAATATGTTATTATTTTGAATAATGTTAAAATATTACTTTCTTTAGCTACTTTTTTCGCTCCTTATAATCATATTACGGTTTTCACCCCTTATAATCATGCTATCCATGAATTATAACTAATTCATGGATAGCATGTTAATGCTATTCATGCATTTCCTCATATCTTGAATATATATAAGGGGGTAAAAAAACAAGGAATTTTTTCTCCAGTTTTGAGTGGCAACTTTCTAACATAAAACCAACTTTCATAAAATTGAGTATGATTCAAATTGAGTTGAGTTATGATTCATTTTGTTTCAGTTTGTCACAAAATGTTTAGTTAGGAGTTGATAAGAAGATTTAATTAAAATCAATCAAAATGTGCATTCCCAGAGGCCTTTATACAGTATAATTACCTCCTTCCCAATGCTTTGTAGGGCTCAACAAATAATACATTCAACTATTTTTATCTTATTATGCATATCATAATTTAATAATAATTGCTTTTGCCTCTTTATTTATAAGTATATGTATTATATCTTGAAATATATATTCTCTTATTCTTACTTTTTTCCATAATTTTCATACTGTAGTTCTGACAGTTTGAAATGCTTCAAGCAATGTAAATTTGATACACATTTTTAAATGGAGTTATTATTATTTCATACTATAAATATTATTAATCCTATTTATTGTTTAATTGTTCTATATTGTTTGAGAGGGTTCTGTTATAAGTCACTATGTAATATTTTATGTTTGCTGTTTACATCAGTCCCCTTCTTTTCAACTTTTTAATTCAATTTGGTTTTTCTAGTCGTCATTCTGATGGGATGTTATGGATCTGTGGTTATTTCAGCTTTGCATTTTCTCTTTATAATTTAATTCTGTGTATTGAAATTTTTTACATTAAAGATTTTTTTAGCATTTGTTTCTCCTAATAGAGTTGTTGAAGAATTACTTAATTTGGGAGCAGATCCTGATTTAGGTGATAATTTTTCCAGTGTGTACAGAGTTGCAAAAGAAAAGCGTGTGCATTCCCTAGAAGGTAATAATTGAATCTAGTTATTTTTTACAATATCAATATTTTAGAGCACATTTTGCAATATTTTTTGTTGCCATCAATATTATATATTTAATATTTATACTGCTTACATTTTTAAACTACCAGATTTTCATTTTTTTGATAGATTAGTTATGAAATAACAAACATCTCTAATACTAAATTATATGTTGGATTTATGTATGAGAGTAACAAATTAATTACCAGGATTTTTAAAATATGTTGTGGTGGAATGTATATTATTATGATCTGTGCAGGAAGAAACAGGACTTATGTTTTTGGAACATTTCTTTAATAATCACATTCACACAAAGAACAAGCATAAAGACAAGACGTTCATGTGTGCTGCTTAACAGTATATTATCACATCTCATTGTAATTACACTTGCAATGCATTATGGGATGACCTAAATGGGCATTCTCATCTAGTATCTAAAAGAGAAGATAAGAGTAATATAACTGCTACAATATTATATTTTCTAAGGTTTATACTTTTGAACATGTTTTCCTCCCTAGACATTTTATTGAAAAACACAAATTAATTATTTGATGGCTTGCATTCAAAAATTGTTAGATTTTATTCATATCATTCTGTGCATTTATTGAGATCAAGTGCAAACATCTCTTTTAAAAATTCTTTTATCATATAAAAAATGTATTTATAAATGGATATTCTGATATATTTATAAAATAATAGAAATAAAAGTTCATTTTTTATTTTTTGCTTTTTTAGTTTGGTCTGCCAGAGAAGAAGAGTTCAATGAAAGGCTGAATACTCGTGCTACATTTTCAAATTGCACTGCTTTACATTATGCTGTGTTAGCTGATGAACCTCAAATTGTTGAAATACTTCTAAAAAATGGTAGGTTTTTAAAAGTTTCATTTCAGTTTAATTTTTCATTTAGTATGAATTTTTTTTGGTAAGAAATTGCAAAACAGTTAAGCTAAGAATTATATTTTCCAGAGATAGTTGAAAATTCCTTAAAACTTAATTTTCAGCCCCTTCTGTTATAGTAATTTCTCTGGTTCTATGAATTGGGATTATAGATTATTTTAGACTGTCTTCTTATTTCTCATATATCAAATAAATGTATTTTGTTATCTAACTAGGAGCAACAACTATCCCTAACAAAATTCATGAATACATGATCTTTTTTAAGCAGATCATAAATGGATTTTCTGAAGATGAATCAAAATCGTATTGTTATTACAACACATGAGCAAAAAATACCATCTTCATGAATAAGTGACCTTATGGAACACTTATGCTATATGAACTCTTGCAGTAAGTGCTTGTCTCAGTATTAATGGAGACTGCTTAATGCTTAAACATCTGAAATAGGCAATACTGTCTGGTACAAAATTACCATAAGTTTAAGCTGGTTCATTAATTTTTTTTAAAAATAAGTGAATCTTATTTCAAATAAAATGACTTTGAATACCAACTTTTTATTTCATCGAGGTTCAACAATGATTCAATACAAAAGTGTTTCTTCTTTTAAGAGCTGATCACATGTCAGCAGGATTACAATAATTTTAGTTGCTGAAGACAAGTCAGTGCATGGTTGTAACATATTAACAAAAAACATCAACAAGCAGTAACATTCTTCTCTGCTTTGAGTGTTTATTCAACACAAGTTACAATTCAAGATTCAAAGTTATAATCATCAATTTACAACAAATTTTTTTAAACTCAAACATGAAAATGTATATAAAGAAATACATAAAATTATAAATAAATATGGATCGTAAATGTACAATTAAATTTGTAAAAGTAGAAAATGAACATCTGAAAATGTACAGAACAATATACAGTTTTTTATGTACAGCTTAGAAAATCAAGGTTGAAGGAGTAGGAAGTAAATTTTAGAGATTGATCTTTTAAGTTGACCATTTTTAGTTTTGACAATCTCAACATGATCTTTGTTGTCCTTCCTGGGAATAACTTAGCTTATTCTTCCTAGAAACCATTTAAAAGGTGGAAGGTTATCCTCCTTTAGTACAACCATATCATTTTCCTTAATATTAATCTTTGAAAATTACCATTTTTTTTTTTTTTTTTGGTCTTGCAAATTATTTAGATAATCAGCCAGTATTTCGAGATTTGTTTTGGAATTTTTGTTATTCTTTGCCGATGGGTTAATTTACTGTCTAGTTCATTTTTTACGAAGGCTCTGGAATCGAATTTATGGGTTTGCCTATTTAAAATGGGCTGGAGTTAATGGTTCTAAGTCCGAAGCAACAGAAGATAAAGGTGAGATAGATCTTGAGTTCAGGGTGCCTTGTATTTGAGTAACAATGGTTAAAAAATCCTTATTAAATAATTTTGCATCAGCAGTAGTTCTTTTTAGATGATGTTTGCAGAACTTAACTACAGATTCCCAGGATCATCCGAAATTAGGGTCCGAGGGACTATAAATTTCCTTAAAATATTTTCTATTGCCAAAAACTTGTACTAATTTTTATCAGGAAATTTAAGAAGTGAAGTGAGTTTTTTCAATTCTTTGTTGGCTCCTATAAAGGTTTTTCTACTATCACTAAATAAGTTTGAGCATTTTATTCGACATAGGAAGAATCTTTTCAGGCAAGCAATAAATGCTTGTGATGTCAGGTCAAAAACTATCTTAAGATGTATAGCCTTTCAACCAAGCAAACGAAGTAGCTACATATATTTTAAGCCGACAGAAGGTAGTAATTGTATTTTTACATTACTATTTTATGCCGATTCTTTGTTGAATAGTTAATTCTTACCAAAGGTTTGTAAACTTTACATGTGTTGTATATATTTTTATGTGTACAAGCAAATTGATGGCCAAATGGAATGAACTTTGCAATTTTTATACTGCTTTTTTATTTATTTAATCTTATTGATTATATGCATGTTCACAGCAAATATTACAGATGAAAGAAAAGCAAGTTTATAATATTGATGGTATTTATAGAAAATGTATGTCTTTTTTTACTTTAATTTATGACTTTCTAAAACATAATATAGTGTTCAAATCTCTAGTTTTGGAAGTCAGATGATTTATGAAGAACTAAAGAATTATTTATTTTTAAAAAAATACTTATTGATTTAGGATTATAAACTATGTCATTATAAATATTTCATTTACTGTAGTTGCTGCTATGTTGCCTTTCTTATGCTTGTATGTCTTGTGTATCAAATTAGAGGGCATCTAACAGTTTCACAAACAGCTAACAAAATTTACCGAGGCAAAATTATTAAACAACATTCAATAATTATTGTATTCCTTATCATTTACATTAAAAAGTATTTACATGATAATATTATTATGCACCAATTTCAGTTTTAAGTAAAAGCTTATTGCTAGGAATAAAATCAAAATATTTTGTTATGAATGTGTGATGTTTCTTCTTAGCATAATTAATTTCATAAAACAATAATAAATAAATTAAACAGAATTTTACAGATAGTTCTGATAGATGTAGAACAGACGTTGGATCATTAACACTTACATTGGCAAAGATTTATTAGTTTTACAATGAATTTGTTGGTAAAGTAGAATGTTCTGGAATGTACAAAATGGTGCAATATGCCCATTAGGAGTGAGTTATGATGATCAATTTGAAATTTTCTTTGCTCTATCACAGAAACTGTAAAAAGCCTCTGATAGAGCTAAAGTGAGTTAGGTGTTGAGACAACATTAGGCCATGTACTGAATAGCTAGTATATATAGAATTCGTTGACAAAATTGTGTAGGCAAGAGTAGCCAAAATGAGCAGTGAAATTTTCTCATTGCACTTTATGATGTTATGGCTGTTTATTACAGATTTGCAACTGCATACTGTAAATGCTGTTCTCTTGTTATCGATTTTGCTTTAGCTGTATTTTGTTGACTGTGTGCATATTTTTTATGTTAAATAAATATCGTCATTTGTTATTGAGCCTCCTGAACTGTTTCACTGAACTCTTACTAAACCAGACTCATTGATTTGTGAATTTTTTTTTAACAATATTGTAACAAATTTTTATTACTTTTATAGGAGCAAATCCTACCATACGTAATGACATGGGACACACTCCAATTGATTATGCTAAAGAAAATTCAAGAATTCAAAAACTTTTACAGACATACACTTCAAAGGTAATTTTTTCTCCATGCCTTGGAAAATAGTGCATTTAATTGAATTCAGTATCTCATAATTACTTATAATAACATTAAAACTCCTTGAATGTTAAACATTTAAGCAAAGCCAGCAGCAGCAGAAATTTGCCGACAGTTGGCAGGAAAAATCCAACGGAGGGACAAGGACAATATTTTTAATTTGGCTTCAAAAATAACAAATTTATATTTAATTAACAACAATCAGATATTATTTAGTTTTTTTTTATTCAGATGCTGCTATGTAGCATCTCTGCAGTCATTATTTCAAAGGATATCTTAATTTCTTCGTTTAATTCATTTTAAGCTAAAATCAATGCTTATAGCACAAAATATCCAAAATGTTATACAAGTTTCATCATATACCACCGAATTTAGAACATTTTCAAGCATTGTAAAGATGTTATACTTTACCTTGCACTTGCAACTTGTCAATTTTTAATCTGATAGGAGACTTATTTTCTATTATTGGTGAAAATAATTTCTCAATTATTAAATACTTCCAATTTTAAAAATGTTAAGCTTGAGTGAGCTGGCAAAAGCTTTGAACTCTCAATAGAATTGAATTTCCATTATTGACTTTTATATATTGCTCTAGGCAGCTCTATAATAATGAAGAAAATGAAAGGAAACAAAATATTTTTTTCATAAGATTTCAAGTCTCTTCTGGTTTAAAAATTAAGCTGTAATTTTTGTTTCTATCAAAAATTATGTTGTGTACTATTATGTTAGCTGAATCATAAAAAATATTTGTTTTGGGCCACAACTTTATTGTTCTTGATTTGGAGGTTTGCTTAAATTTAGGTATAAATTAATACAATGATTTTTATATTTTTCATTATTTTTATGCTTCAGAATTGTTTGGGTTCTGCGTGGATTTTTATATGATTGATATCGTAATGCTCTTACTTTATTGCAATCTATTATAATTTTTGATTTTCCTCAATTTTAGTGAAATTAATTTAAAGATCTTCAATTCAGATTCTAATGTGTTTAATACTTTTAATGAGTTTTTTTTATTATTTCTTACTTAGTCAATCCAGTTTTGTATTTTGCATTTATATCAATTATATTCATTTAAAAAACTTCTTATAACTTGTTGATGTAAACCTGGAAATGTATGTATTTTTTAACTAAACACCTGAAAAGCATTTTTTATTATATTTGATTGATGCATTAATATTATTTCCTGTAACCCTTAATGTAATAAATAAAGGGTTAAGAGAGCAAGTTATTTTTTTTAATCACTTAACAACATTTTATATTTTTATTAATATCCAATTTGCTGTCTTAAAATTATTTTACTATTTTAATTATTCTTAAATAAATCTGGTTAATAATTAGCCTTGTGTTATGATTCCCTTTTGAAATTTTTCCTGTGTTAGAGTAATAATTATGTTTTAATAACTGTTTTGTAAAGTAATTAAACTTCTGTATTTCAGTGTTAGGAGGAGAATTGAAATGTCTTATCATGTCTCTTTTATGATGTTTTAGTATATTATGAGTTTATTGACAGCAAATAGATGATGCAAAATATAAAATTTATTGTGAAATGAATATTATCAAATATTAAATCTTTTGTACTATATAATTTTAATATTTTCATCTAATATTTTAAATACTATGCATAAATTTGTTTTCTAGTATAATGAAAAACTTAAAGAACTTGAAGCAGAAGAGAGAAGAAGATTTCCTTTGGAACAAAGAATAAAAAAGTATATAGTAGGTCAAGAAGGTGCAATTGCCAATGTTGCAGCAGGTAATTAAAAAAACATGCTTGTGCAAATTTAGAACACTTTGCATAATTTTTTTATAAAATTATAAAATTCTAGTCATATTATTAAATTGAAAACTGACTAACAAAATACAGATTAAAATATGTTAACTTGAATTAACATAAGTTAATTAAGTTAAAAATTAACATATGTGTTAACTTGCTATCTTAAGTAATTTTTTGTCTGAATTTTAAACATTTTTTAGAATTCTTTTGTAATACAATAATGTTAGTGTACTTTGTTTTTGTTTTTAATTTTATAAGATTAATTATAAACTGATATGTATTCAAAATAAATATAAGAGTCATCAGTTACGTGTTTTATTTCTTTTTGAAGCTATCAGGAGAAAAGAAAATGGATGGTATGATGGAGATCACCCACTGGTGTTTCTTTTCATGGGATCATCTGGCATTGGTATAAAATTTTAATATATACTGATATATACATATGCTTGTACCAATGTATATATTTTCAAGCATATCTATTTTAACAAAACAATATTATAAAAATTCTGATGTTACATCTTTCAGAATTTATTATTGTGCTGTTAATAGTCTATGTGCAGAGGATTTTATTTACTTTATTTACTTATACATGGTTTTCAATAATGCATTCAAAATTTGTAGAATAATTTTTTACTGATTTACTTCATGTTATTCATTTTGTCAGTATTTTATAAAACAGTTTTTTCCTCTTTGAAATTAATTGCTATTATTATTTATTCTTATTTCAATATAAATTTATTCTTATTAATATTATAGGTAAAACGGAATTAGCCAAGCAAGTTGCTAGGTATCTACATAAAGATAAGAAAGAGGTATATAAAAACTATATTTACTTTAAGCCATAAATTTCAATTCTATTGAAATCAAATTACGAATTTCTAAATGTAAAAATTATATATTATAAAATTTAATTGTTCAAAGAAATTTTAATGAACATATTTTATATTCTAAATTTTTTTCTGATCTTTTTGTAACAACAATAAAAACAATTTTTAAATACAAAAAAAAAAATTTCATTCTGTAAAACTATACACTACAGCAGAGTACTTCATTGTGTAAATGTGGTTGTGCAATTTTTCTCTATGTAGAGATCTTCTATAAATGTGTGGGCCGCGGTGGCCTGGTGGTAAGGTCTCGGCTTCGGAACCGGAGGGTTTCAGGTTCGAGACTCGATTCCACCTAAGATCCGTCGTGTGAGGGGGTTTTGCACGTTAAATCTGTCAGGCCAAACATCCTCACGCTGGTGTGGAGAGGGGGGTGCCACTTCAGGTGTTGTCCTCGTCATCTGACCGTGGTTCAAAATTACGAGGTCCATCCCAAAATAGCCCTCGCGTTGCTTTAAACGGGGCGTTAATATTACTAAACTAAACATCTGTAAATGTGTAATTCATAAAAATTTCAATTTTAAACTTTTTTTACTGCAAATTACTCTCAACAAATTGTAACTATTCACTGAAAAATTCCATACATTAAATAATTTTTATTACCTAATATATTTGATGATTTATTTTAATACTATCGTGATTTGGTGTTTTGATTTTTGTAACAATATAAATTATAGTGACTTTCTAAATTAGAATTGTGAATATTATTATTTAATAATAGATTTTATAAATCCATTCACAAATGATCATAAAAGAATGTTTGAATACTTCATTTAAATATACATAAAAATCTTTGCCAATTTTTTTCTAGAGAAATCATAACTCTGTTGTAAACACTTTTAATAAAAACTATTGACTATATAAATTTATGCTTTTTCATGAGAAATGTTTTACTCTTTAAAGTTGTATAGTTCATAATATATCTAAAAAAATTATGGAGGACAATTGTTATCTTTTTACTATTTTTATAAATATAAATTCAAATTTTCATTTAATTGTGGTTTAATGCAGCTTGAGGGGAAACAAATAATTGTTACTAAATTAGTTTCTAATTTTTTTTTATCAATAAACATTTTAAATTGAACGTTAAAACTAAACATACTGCAAATTCTGATTCATGTAAATGTAACTTTGTTAATTTTGTAGGATTCTCCTGATTCATCTTCTGAAAAATGGTGTTTTGTTCAATTTTTAGATATTATTTATATAATTTTTATACATTATAATATATAATAATTTTCTATAAATTACGTACACTGCTTGACAATTGCTAAGGAACAGTTACAATTTTTTGAATAATTAAGTATGGATTCTGATTGAAGAAATGAAACTAAATATATATTTAGTAAGGAGGACGTGCAATTATTATGGTGCAAATATTGACACATCAAAGAATTAGAAACTTCAAAATAGAAAAGATGCTCTATGGATGATTTCCAAACAGTCCCACAGAAATTGATCTTCAGGTCAGAATGATACTGACATGAGTACATTAGTGATATGTGTGATGACCATGGACATAAATGCACATTTTTCTTCTGTTCTCCATGTTCTCCACTAAACTGTTGAGGTGTTCTTGGGGAATATTATCCCACCCTTCTCTCAAGATGATTTTGAGTTCCTGCATTCCTCAAAGTGGGAGGGTTCTTTGTAAAACACATCTATCTAGAGTATCTCAGGTATGTTCAATGGGATTTAGATCAGAAGGGTAAGCAGGCTGTTGCATACGGACAATATTTTCATTTTGCAGTGTCTCCGATACCTCAATGATTCTGTGTGGCTGCTCATTATCATTTATCATTATCCATAAACAAAATGTCTGAACCTACAGCACACCAAAAAAGATGAACAAGATCCAGAATAACCTCTCAGCAATAACTTTGTGATGTAACGCTTCCTTGGTCAAAGATGTAAAGTGGTGTTCTGCCATTGTGCATGATATTTGTCCACACCATCACACTAGGCCATAACAATCACATTCACTAACAAACTGTTGTGAATAATGTGTTCCACACTCTTTCCACAGTAAGAATCACATGTCACACTGAAATGAAATTCGTCTAAGAATATCACTTTAGATCAATTTTAGATATCTCAACCAACATGTTCCTTATACCAGTGTAATCTCTCGCGATGTTGGCGTGATTGGAGCAGGATGCAATGAACAAATTTCCGTTCATACAAACCAACTTCATTTAATCGCCGTGAGATGGTTCTTGCAGAATCATGCTTACCGGTAGTGGCTGCAAGGTTTGTAGCTATCTGGCCAGGAGTTAAATTTATGTTTCTTTTTGCCACTAGGGCTACATAGATAACCTCTAATGGTGTGGTGCTCCTACCATGACACCCAGCATACTTTTCCAAAGACTTTCCACCTTCAGCATCCTTCTTTAGTCACGAGATGACACTCTTTGATACACTCATTGTAGCAGCTACAGAGGTGACTCTTTGACCTTCCAATCGTCTAATTGCTTGTCCATAATCTAGGCACTCAAATGATGTCTTGCTGCCATTTTGCTCTTAATTATTGCAAAAACTAAACAGAATTTCAGATAAAAAACTTTTATAACATCCTGCATTACTTTGGATCAAATATCAAACAGTATGCATTCTCGTATAAAACATGAGCTTGTATGCAATGTACTTTATACAGATTATGAGTCCTGGTCTACCATGCTCTCAACTTGATTTTACTTTTATTGGTCAGCTGTCTGAGATGCAATTTTGCTTGAATCCCTTGTTTCGTAGCAATTGTCAAGCTGTGTATATTGATTACAAAAAATAGCATTTACAGAAATTTGTTATTTTTTTCCTAGGGTTTTATCAGATTGGATATGTCTGAATACCAAGAGAAACATGAGGTAAAAATTGCTACTTTTATTTATGATAGTAAATATCATTTTACCATTAGATAGAAATATGGTATTTTAAGGTATTTAATTATTTTATTTATTTCGATAAAATTTTATTACAAATTTACTCAATTTATGCGTATGGAATTTAAACATATGATTTTTGAATCAAAGACAGTGAAGAGACTTTCAATTTTTTGACATCGTTTTATTTCATTCCATGAGGCACGATTTATGAACAAGAAGAAGTAACAAGCACAAATGCAATACATT
>JAPMOQ010016740.1:63733-141315 GCA_026543055.1 Argiope trifasciata
TGTGTGTGTGTTCTCAGAAATCATGAAGATTATTGTATTTTCCCATGCCAGTGCAGCCGTGAAAAGTAGTTTCAGTAAAATAAGGATATGCTTGTTGAAATTCTAAAAAAGGATTCTTTAATTTGTCAAAGAAATTGTTTATGGTCTTAAACTTTTAAGGTGATGTCTAAAACGTTCCAGTCTTAAGAGATTGGCAATAGTGTGGAGATATTATTGAGTTATTATTTTCAGAAAAGCAGAAAAAAAAAAGCTGAGAGAGGGAATAAAAATGGCAAAACAGCTTTGTAAATTTAAATTATTTCAAAAAAAGAAAAGAAGTGAAATTGATGACTAAAAGATCTGCAGAAATTGAACTCAAATGTATGAATTGGCAAAAATAAATAATTAAAAAAAATTTAATATTTTTTGTTTAGTAATAACTAACTGGTTTGTATCATGATGGCAAGATTCTTTATTTTGTATTCTATTTCACTCAAATCCTTAATTTTGCCCAGTTTTAAATTAGATAGCACATGGAAGTGATCAGAATGTATATATATTTTTTTCTTTCCGTGTGAATTTGTCGTGATGAATTCCAGACAATGATAAAGAGAAATTCCTTTTTGTTGTGTTCGAATGCATATATATTCATTTAACTTACAATTATTTCTGTTAATGTTAATTTTTTTGTTATTTTCTTTTTCTTTTCACTGATAAAAACTAGGAGAATGTTATTTTTTTATAACTACAATATGAGCGCGGTTTGCACCGTTTTTGCAGTTGGCAGCAAACTTAAATTTCCATTTATGTCTGCGAAACATTGTTATCTACCCGTTCCCCTTCTTTCAAAAAATTTCCTTCAAACTTATTGTAAATTAATAACTATTAATTTAACAAATACATATTCATCTTTTTTTAAATAATTATCGACCATATTGTCATTTAAAAAAAATTAACAAATAAAGGGGATCAAAATCAATATTTTTAAAATAAAAACGTCTTTAGTATCAATGAAAAGCTGTGAAACATATTTTTTATTTCAAAATAGTTTAATGAAAATTTTTATTTAAAATCGTTATTTATTTATTTTCATCTTTAAAAAATTCTAAATTCCAGAATTTGATGGAACATCTAATACCCTGAACAAACAAACTATTTTTTTTAATTCAAATTTTAGTTAAAAATTATTGAATTGAAAAAGTTTTGAAAAAACTTTATTTTTAAGATCTAAAGTGCTTGAAAAAGAAGACTGATCTTATCGCCCTTCCCCAGCCTTGTAATTTGTTACCACTCTGGCATATAAGACTCACATCAACCACAAATTCCAATCTTATTCATTTTTATATAGCATAGTTAGTATTTCGTTTATTTGAAAATATGAGTGCTGGAATGTTGATAATGTCTGGTATTGATTTTAAATCTTGAGAATTTACATCATGAGGAAACTTTGTTCGAAAATTCACTCCTAAAGAATTTTAATTAAACAAGATCAAGATTCCAATCGGCTGGGAAGGAGCGAAGAATGAGTTCAAGGTCTTTTCCATGCATACTGCTTTTTTTTTTATTGTTATCTATTTAAAGACGATCAGATGTACTTCAAGAGTTCCTGAATTATATCATGAGAGGTCTTAAAGTCAATGGGAGGAATTATGGTTATTTGAGATAACGTGGATTTTGTTCAATTATGGAACATGATTCTTCGGAAATGTGAACAGGAAGATGGATTAAATAAAAATGAATAAAATTGATGGGGATAAATTTTCATTATAAAAATTTTTTTGAGGGCCTTGGGAAAGACCTTCAAAATTGGAAAAAAAAAAAAAAAAAAAAAAAAAAAAAAACTTTTTGTATTTACGGATGTGTGAAACATGTGGAGTTGTCAAAATCTCGAGTTCGGATTTTTTTTACTTTTATAATTCTTTCTTTTTGTATATTTCGTTTCTGTATTAACATTTTTGAACTAAGAATAACAATTAAAATTAATCAAATAATTAAGGTAGTTGGACCTTATTAGTTGTATTGCTCCTACCAAATCATTTTAGAGTTAAAATTTTATACTAACGAGCAGTTTGATTTAAAAAAATTATTGCTATTAAAAATAACTAAAATTTTTGATGCAGTTCTAAAAATTTGTGAAGTAAAATTAAAACTTGATTTTTAAATAATATTAACATGACTACTATGCACGTTAATTTGTATTGCCTTTAAAAATATTTCCTATAATATATATTCGAAGTGTTCTTCCCTGACTACCTAGAAATTTTTAATCGAGGTCTTTTATTTCTTGATCAAGGTAGCGGTAGAAACAAAGTTGAACTTATTTAATGTATTTATCGCAGCTGTTTATTCTCCCTTGTACTGGAGATAAAGCTAGATTAAAGGATGAAGAATTAATTCGTAGTTACTGCACATCTGTTTCTGGTTGACGTGATATATCTTCCATAGTGATGAATTTTTGAAAGCAGTTGCTATTAATGTTACTGTTGTTTTTCTAAAATAATTTTAAAATGTTATTCGCAAAATAGATCTGACGGTACCTCGGATTTAAATTGTTCAGAAAAAGAAAAGCAAAAAAATATTCTTGTGGCGTATAACTGAACTTTAGTTTTATAACTGAACTTTACTTTTAGTTTTATCATTTGGAAATTATATGTATGTTAAATTTTGCTCCAAATCTGTTTGTAAAGTTACCATCCATCGTGTGAATATTCGTATATTTGTGAATGCGAATACTAAAAAATGTAATTACTTCGATAAATGGAATTTGGTTTGTTAACTGGTGACCGAAATTTATGAACGGTGTTAAAATTTGGAATTAATCCCTTGAAACAATAATGCTCAAAATTCATACTCTGTTGTTTCTGTTTTGTACTATAAAAACAAAATGCAAATGGACTTTGCTGTGGCTTTGCAAAGTTTGTTGACTTCTGTCCTTGGTACATTTAGATTCAGAAAGACCAAAAGGAAGGTTCTATAATGTCTAAAAAATATGGAGGGAAAAAAAAAAATTGTGGAAACAACACTGTTGCTGATTTTTCTTGTATCGCTATAAAACCAATTTGGCCAAAATCTGTCATATAAATATTAGTGTATTTGTAAATTTGAATACTCAAAAATATAACTACTTAAATAAATGGAATTTGGTTTGTTTTCTGGTAACTGAAAATTATGAACTGTACTAAAATTTGAATTTAATCCCCTATTTCTTTAAAAGAATATTCACCATAAGAATAGCCTTTAAAAAATAGCTATGCTGTTTTATACCACCAATAATGCTGTTTTATATTTTTCCAAAATATAATAGTCAAATATTAATGAATCCTTTATACACTATGATTTTTTTTTGTTCTTCACCAACCTCAAATGACAAAGGTTCGTTTTATAATTATTGTTTTGTTAACTCCCCCCCTTTATTTCAAGATGTTTTTTAAACAAAGATTTTATCTCTTCTGGGTTGATGATCAATATTCATTAATTATTAACAGGTTGAAAGGCGTGTTATCAATCCTCTTGCTGAAGCTCATGAAAAGCAACTTTTTACCAAAGGTTCCACTGTGCATATAACTGTAGAATTCAATGAGAAGACTTTACAAGAGTCTGATAAATCTGCATCTGGGAATGTGAAATTACAAGTGAGGACAAAAGGAAAAGCAAAAGACTATGTAATGTAGTTTATTATCTATTGCATTGTAAATAAAATTATTTAAAATTGAAGATGGCTTTTATTTCTCTTTTATACTTCTGTGAATTAGAACTTTTAATTAATTAAAATAATAAACAGTAATGTAGTTAGTGATTTTTTTCTTACTGAAATTAGTGTTTGCAGTCTTTTATGATGACCGAAAATGTTCTCTAATTTTGAAATTAGTTTATCCAGGTTAAACCAATATATATGATGCTAATGTAGTAATAATATAATATATAACATAGTTAATAATAATGTTATATATTATATAATGATTATTTTTGTACGAGTAGAGAATCATGCTTTATTTTGTTATATTGATAAATGTACTGTAATTCTATTAAAAATTTATGTAGTCGTTATTGAAATACTATTTTGTTTGTTTTGGTTTGTTAATCGCTGCCCTATGGTTCACACAAATGCCAGAAAATAAAATTTGTATTTTCAGGCAATTTCCCCCCCCCCTCTAACGGTAATTAAAATTTGACATAGTTGTAGTCCCAATATTACACACAGAATTTTATTATTATTTTTTTAAGTCATTGCGATTTTTAGTTTACATATGTATAAAAGTGCAGAGCGATAGATGATAAACTCTGATGGTTTTGATACTAAACTTTATACAAATCTACTTTATAAATGCTAAAGCTGTGCACCCGATTTTATATATTAACTCTATATGTTTTGTAGTATCATATTCACTTCTACTCGGACAGCTAACCAAACTTCAGAGTGGATTTTTTCAAAATTTGATAGCAATATGAAAATATAATGATCAATACCAAATTTCATCCTTCTATTTTAAGATAGTTTTGCGAAGCATATAAGTGCAGCATCAAATTTGCAACCAAGTGATTTTGAGTTATCTTGTTTCCTGATAGGCACAATTCTAAAAATATGGTTTTCGGCATCGTGGAAGCCTAAAACGCGGAAATTCGCCCATATTTTATGTTTCAGTTTTTTGATGATTATTACAGTAATTTCTCTTTGTATATTTCATATACAAAAATATAAATATTGAATATTGTTGCAACTCTCTTGAGGTACTCTTGAACCTCTTTTCAGTTTTATATAAATTCTAGCCGCCTTTGACGACCAGCCAGCTCGGCAATCTTAATACACTTTAAAATGGCCAGTTAAATACTTTATGTGACTTGTCACTGTCAATTAAATACTTTATGTAACGTCTTTTAATAGCTACTTCATCAAAATATTTTTAAGGTTCAAATTTTTATAGTCATATAATTCACTCCTGCATTTATAACAGCCTTAAGCCTGTAATCTATACTTATAATAAAGCTCAATGTGTGTGTGTGTGTGCGTGCGTGCGTGCGTGTGTGTGTTGGCGCTCTACAGGCCAGACCGTTGGACCTACAGCTACCAAATTTGGTACATGTATACCTTGGAGGTCAGGAATGTGCACCTCGGAGCCCTTTTTTCGAATTTTTAATTAGAATTTGAATTAATTAAAATTTAAGCGAAATTTCGACGTTTTTCCGCTATAACTTCCGAAAATATGATCGCATAAACATGATTTTTACATCAATTTAAAGATTAAAAAATTAGCTTTCTAACGGTATCAGTTTTTGTAATTTACAACGTAAGCTTCTATTTTTAACGAATTTTTAAAGAAATATTTTAACTATGTTTTTATCACGTGACTGGATAAAATAAAAGAATGCCGGAAGTTCAAATAAAAAAAAAAACTATCATCGTAAATCAAGTCTAAAGAAATGCAACTTTCAGCACGTGACTGGATAAAATAAAAGAAACATAAAATGTGATATTTTCTAAAAAAATAAATGCAAGGCAAAGAATTCTATGATCGTAATGTATGAATTCTATGTAATATCTAAATCATTTATTCAACAAATCTTTTTTATTTATGGTAAACCTGATTGAATTTAGACAGGATATGCATTGAAATCCCGACTTAATGGCATATTTATGTAATCGTTTGCAATATCTGGATCATTAATTTAATACTTTTTTTTCCCTTTCTCGCTTTCTTTAAAAAAACATTTAATATTTTGGCAACACCATCGAATTTTTTTTAAATATTTTGAAAGCATAACTGATGGTTAAAAATGACTGATTTATAAAATTAAAGAATATTATTAGGAAAAGGTTTACTTTTAGAACTTTCCGTCCATCATCTTAAAGAAAATATTAATTTCAGGTCAATCAATGCTCGGAATTACTTCAAGGCTAATGAATATGTGATTTAATTGAAAATTTTAGAACGCTTTACACATGGCGAACCAGCTGGTCGCCAAAGGCGGCTAGTGTATTATAAGTCTCTAATTATCTGTCAGCTCCTGCAAAATTTCATTATTAAAGTAGAGATAATTAGGCTGTAATTAATGTAAAAACAGATTTTACTGATACTATTCATCTGCTTTTAATGTCAATATTACAATCAGAGTCCATCAGCATTTGAATCTTATGTATACTACAGAATAACTTCCATAATTTATGTAATATCTCAAGAATTATTTAACAAAAATTTATCAGATTCCCCCCATTTATTGAATAGTATTGATATCCAAGTATTCATAAATCGGTCAGTTTTAAAAACTGACTTCGATTGAAATTTATCTCATTTTATTTAAAACTAACCACCTTTGGCGACCGGCTGGTTCGCCATGAGTAATGCTTTCTAAAATTTTCAATTAAATTCTTGCTCTCTTTATAACTTTGCAGCCAAATATATTTAAACTTCAGAGTTCGATAGTTACATAACTCTTATTATTATAGAAGCCTTACGATTATTTGTTAGTTGTATTATGTATCTCTCTGATTTGTCATCGGCTACTGTGAAAAATATCACATCTTATATTTATTCCTTAACATTACGCTCCCATTTCAACACGTGTTGAGCATCATACTTTCCTCAGTTTAATTTATCAATAAGAGTTAATTTAATCATTCCATTTGAGTTTTTGTCAAAGTGACTGCAAAGCACTGGTACACTCTTAACGCGCTCTTGCAGGTTAAATTCTATTTTCATTTTGTGAGAAATTAATAGTTGGAAAATATAGTTACAGTATTTTTTTTAAGTTAATTAAAAATTGAAATTTAATTTATAGGTTAAAACATTGTTATCAAAGTAAAAAAAAAAGGTCATTTTTAAGTGGATTTAAAAAACAGTTTTGTGTTGTAATATTTTCGGAAATTATCGCAGAAAAATTCCAAATGTTTGCTTAATTTTTTAAAAATTAAATTTTCAAAAAAATTCCGCCTAATTGTAATTTTTCAGCCTCCTAAGTAACTTAGTATGTAACTATGTACATACTAAGCGCAGTAGCTCTAGATTATATGATCCAGTGTGTAGAACACTAACACATACACACACTCATTCATATACGCAAACACAGATTCATTTGATTATCAGTCTTGGAGTAATCCCAAGCATTGATTTGCCTGCTACTGATGTTTTCTTTAAGATAGTGGATGGAAACCTCTAAAAGAGCACGTTCTAATAATAATATTCATTATTTTTCATAAATCAGCCAGTTTTAATGATTGATTTAAAAAACTGATTGATGAAACTTCTGTTTAAAATATTAGTAAAACTATTTTGTTAACTATGAACTCTCAGAATGAAGTGGGAAAAAATATCTAAAATTCGCTTATCATCAATGTATTGTTTGACTCAAGCTACATAAAATATTATTATTTACTTCATTTAGACCAAATTATTAGTACTAAACCATATGCATGCCTATAACTAAGGATATGCAAACTAGCCCTTGAACCCGAACGCATATCCTGTATAAATTCAATCGCATTTACTGTGAACAGTGAGCAGAATTATTGAATTAATGATATAGATATCGCAAACGATCATAGAATCCTTCGCTTTGCATTCATTTTTATTTTTAGAAAACATAACATTTAATATTTATTTAATTTCATCCAATCAGAGCTGAAAGTTACATTTTTTTTTTTTTTTTTTTTTTTTTTCAATTTTATTTGTTGCTGTAGTTGACATATTTTTTGATTTGAAATTCTGTCAATATGATGACAACACTTTAATAAAACCTATTTTTTCCCATTGCTCGTGGGGCCGCGGTGGCCCGATGGTAAGGTCTCGGCTTCGGAACCGGATGGTTTCAGGTTCGAGACTCGATTCCACCGAAGAACCGTCGTGTAAGGGGTTCTCTTGCACGTTAAATGTCCTCCGCTGGTGTGGCGTGGTGCGGAAAGGGAGGTGTCAGTTCAGGTGACGTCCTCGTCACCTGATCTTGGTTCAAAATTACGAGGTCCGTCCCAAAATAGCCCTCGTGTTGCTTTAAAACGGGACGTTAATATAAATAAACCTAAATCTTCCCATTGCTCGTTTATCATTTTTCGTTTGTTATAAAATTTTATTGTTTTATTCGAAATGTATTGTTAAAAAATATGGTTAAAATATTTTTTTTTAAATTCATTGAAAATGGAAACTTAAGTTATATATTAAAATACTGGTATCACTAGAAAGCTAATTTTTTTTATCCTCAATAAAATTTAAAACTCAATTTTGTGCTATAATATTTTCAAAATTTATAGGGGGGAACGGTCGATATTTCGCTTAATTTTTATTTACTACAAATTGTAATTAAAAATTCGAAAATATTTCTCCAAGGTGCACATTCCCGACTCCCAAGGTATGCATGTGCCAAACTTGGTAGCTCTAAGTCCAATGGTCTGGCATGTAGAGCGCCAACACACACATTGAACTTTATTATAAGTATAGACTAGCCGTCTTTGGCGACCAGCTGGTTCTCCAATCTTACTTCGGTTTAAAATTATCAGTTAAATACTATATGTAACGTTATTGTCAATTAAATACTCTATTTGAATTTTCATTATCAATTAAATACTTTATGTAACTTGTCCTTTAATAGCTACTTCATCAAAATATTTTTCTGGTTCAAATTTTGATAGTCATATAATTTACTCATGCAGTTATAAAGGCCTTAAGCCCTTAATGTACTATACGTCTATCTAATTATCTGTCAGCTTTATCGAAATTTCAACCTTAAATTAAAATATAAATGATTAAATTTCTAACTGGTATAAAAACATTTTTTTACTGAAACCAAGAATTTTTTTTAAAGTATAAGTAAAAGAGAATCATTATATGTACTACTAAATAATTACAATGATTTATGTAATATTTCTAGAATTATTCAGTAAAACTTTCTTAGATTCATCGTAAAATTTAGGTTTTAGTTTTACTTTCAAAAAGTTTTAAATCATGCGAATAATACTATTTTATTTTATTTTGGTCAAGAAACATAATTAAAAAAATTATTAAGTCTAAATTTTATACATCTTTTAATTATAACGAATCATATTCTACGAAATATTCTTGACACTTCAACTTTCAAATAAATAAATGAAGGGTTCTATCTTCGGCTATCAAATTTGATCGACTTATGAAGTATTGAACAGAAATGTTTGGAACATTCAACATTTGCATTCTTAGGCCAGTCAGTTTTGAGAAATCCTGAACGTTGATTGGGTATCATCTTTGGAATGGTCGATGAAGTGGTTTAAAATTACCTGTTTTTATTTAACAGTGATCTTCAAATACTGATAAATTAGTCAGTTTTAGAGACTGAGTTGATTGAAGTTTATCTCTTTTTATTTAAAAACTATTGGAAACATTTTCATCTGTTAAATCATTTATACACTCATGTTACGTACTATGTAGTTATTTACTTCATTTGCACCCTTCTTATAGATACATTTCTATTTAAAGTTCTTCAAATTAGCTGTTGGACTTTAAATTGAATATATATATATATATATATATATATATACACTGATAGAAAAAAATTCCAACACCAAGAAAAATTATTGTACAGTAATGAAATTTTAGGAATACATTTGTCTAGGTAACATATATAATTGATTAAAGTTTCAAGATCACAGGCAGAGCCATTGGCGAGAAGAGCCATTTCAAATGTGAAATGTTGGTACATTAGTAACCGGTGTAACCGCCAGAATTTTGAATGCAAACGTGCATGCATTGTGTCGTACAGGTGTCGGATATCAGTTTGCGGGATAGAGTTCCATGCCTGTTGCACTTGGGCGGTCAATGCAGGGACGGTTAATGCTGGTTGTGGATGACGCTGGAGTTGTCGTCCAATGATGTCCCATACGTGCTCGATTGGAGAAAGATCTGATGGTCTAGCAGGCCAAGGCAACATGTCGACACACTGTAGAGCATGTTGGGTTACAACAGCGGTATGAGGGCGAGCGTTATCCTGTTGGAAAACACCCCTTGAATTCTGTTCATGAATGGCAGCACAACAGGTTGTATCACTAGACTGACGTACAAATTTGCAGTCAGGGTGCGTGGGATACCCACGAGAGTGCTCCTGCTGTCATACGAAATTGCTCCCCAAACCATAACTCCAGGAGTAGGCCCCGTGTGTGTAGGCCGCAGACAGGTCAATAGCAGGCGTTCACCTGGCCTCCTTCTAACCAACAAACGGTTATCACTGCGACCAAGGCAGAACCGGCTTTCATCAGAAAACACAACAGATATCCACTCCGTCCTCCAATGAGCTCTAGCTTGACACCACTCACGTCGCAAACGGCAGTGGTTTGGAGTCAGTGGAATGCACTATACAGGGCGTCTGGCCCCGAGCTGTCCTTGAAGTAACTGATTTGTAACAGTTCGTTGTGTCACTATGGTGCCAACTGCAGCTCGAATTTCAGCTGCAGACGCAGTACGATTAGCCACTGCCATACGACGGTCTTCCCTCTCAGTAGTACCACGTGGCCGCCCGGAACCTGGTCTTCTTGAGGCAGTACCTTCCCTTGACTACTCATGCACAGAGGATACATTCCTGCCAAGTCTTTCAGCAATATCGCGGAAAGAAAACCCACCTTCTCGTAGCCCTACAACACGACCTCGTTCAAACTCAGTGAGCTGTTGATAATGGCTTCCTCGTCTTCTCAGAGGCATCCTTGACTAACATTAACCCACTACGTCAAATCTCAATTGTAAATAACGATCAAGAACCTTACAGCGCTTATTTAAAGCAAACCTCATTTGCATGTTCATAGTGTCGCTACTAGCGCCACACTTACGCGCGTAGCTCGAAATTTGAATCGACGTCATCTTTCAGATGTATAGACACGCCTACCAAATTTCGTTTATCTAGCACAGCTCCTTCCTAGTGTTGGGATTTTTTTCCGTCAGTATATATATATATATATATATATATATATATATATATATAATACTGTAAAGGGCACAAGAAATCTTCTTTTTAGAAAAAAACATGTTTCATATTTATTTCATTTCGTGCAGGTACGTGCTGGAAATTTAATTTTTATATGCTTAATTTGAATAATTATTTATTTTTAAATTTGAATTTTTTTCAATGTGATGGCAACATATTGATAAAAGATAATTTTTTTCTATTTCACTCGAACCTGCTCTTGCAGATTAAGTTTTATTGTTTTGTCCGAAATATATTGTTGAAAAATATAGTTAGGATATTTCTTTAAAAATTCGTTAAAAATAGGAGCTTCAGTTATATGTTAAAACACCTATGCCATTCGAAAGCAAATTTTTTAATACCTAATTTGATCTAAAAACATCAAACTTTCGCTTATTTTTTAACTAATTCAAATTTTAACTGAAAATTTGAAAAAATCGCTTCGAGATGCACATTTGCTCTACAGGTATACATGTGCCCAATGTGGTAGCTATATGTCGAACAGTCTGGCCTGTAGAGTGCTATCACTCACACATATTGAGTTTTATTATAAGTATAGATGTATAAAACCCGGTGTAACGACTGGAAAAAAGGTTCATTCATCGTGGTAATCTTCAATCATAGATCTTAATTTTTGCTGTTCTACATTATTACTCTCTATTGTTTCAACAAATGATATTGTTACGAACATGTAGTTTTGCTTTTCCTCGCTAATCCTGCCATCGTAAGGAAGACAGGTTTAAAGTAATCTGTACTGAATAGCACCTAAGTGTGACGTCAGAGGTCCCAGGGCTTGGCGACTAACTTGGCGATCATTCAGCGACACAATGAATAATACCCGAAACATCGAGAATTTTCCCGATCCGTCCATAAGGAGCCGAGATACGTCTAAAATGATCCTGATTGGTCCAGAAGGTTTAGCCCCGCTTCCGTCACAATATATTTCAGTCAGTCTGCGTAGTGGAATCAATCGATTGAGGAGACCTGAATAGAAAGATCTTGGAAGCTGAACGAAGTACGGTGGTGGTCGACCGAGTAGACCTAACCAAAGAGGTCTTAAACTGAGGAGTCCTGAAAGGAGGACTGCTGTGTGTCGTATTCTGACGAAGCCTGTGCTGTGTGTCATAGCCCGCTGTGTCATCGTCGGAAACGAAGCTACCCTTAACTAAGGAGTTGTCCCGTTGTGCGAAGCAGTGAGTCGAAGGCAAGAAGAGACAGAGAAGTTTCAGCCTGTTCGGGAGAGACCTACGTGAGTGTAGACAGAATCCCTTAAAGATTCCCTCTCTTGCTGAATCCTGTCTGGCCACTTTGTAAGCTGTGGACGTTATCACTACGGAATTTCTGTCTGTGGACTACTGTTGCTATTTTGAGCTACTGTCTGCAGTAGAGTATTACTGTCTTACCAAGTAACTGGAAAAGGGAAGACATCCTTTTCTTCACATCTCACGGGTCATTCCCCTCATATCTTCGGCTTTTCAATCTGATACCTAACGTCCTCTACCCTTGCGGAAATTTTGATGCCACGCCAATCCACTAAAGCAACAGAATGTCTGCTGGCTTCTTCCTTTCACATAACCATGCCTACATCCGAACTAGAACTTATTATGTCTTCGAATCTTTTTATTTGGTTCCGCAGCGTTGCCTCTTCCCAAGGATCCTGGAAGAAAATTCAAAGTACGATTCGTCATCTGGAAGCAAACCAAGATCTGTTTAGATTCCAGGAACATTATTCCCAAGAGTAGCATTCTACATACACATTTTTATTTTCTGTTATTTTTGTGTTTGTACATAGCGTTTATTTTTGTTTGTAATTTTGTGTGTACGCTGTTCGATTTTTTTTTTTTCTGTTCTGTCTTGATTCTTTTTCTGTCCTCGTTTCCAGTTTTTTTAAATATTTTTATTAACATATTTCAGAATCTTCATTATATTTAAATAAGCCAAATCCACTTCCAAATCTGGACTTCAAAAAGCTCATTTCCTTCTGCTTTATTTTATCCAATATTAAAATCCCTATCTCTATCAATAAATGTCAGAAGTCGAACACTAGTCAGAGGGATGGATAGAAAAGGAGCGTCTTTCATGTCTCTCCCACTTCATGCTTATTACACTGTTTATATAACCAGAGGGTGATAGTTACAAGGGCATGAAGCGGTGTCGTGCGTCCTGTGTGTTCGTCTCGGCTATATATAGTTGTCCTGTACATAGTTGTGTTGTAAATATTTGTCGTCTGTGTGCTGCCCTAACTTTGTCCTGTAAATAAACGTCGTCTGTATTGTGTCATCTACTGAAAGACTGATCATTGTCTGTGTGTCATCATCTCCTCTCACGCCATAGACACCCACTATACAGATAAAAAGAACCCAACGGATTAGGATAGGAAATCCATAACAATATTTTATAATTTTCTCATAACCGTCAAATTTTTTGACTATTACAATGAAAAAGTATTATGATCGTCAAAACATTTAAACTCTGGAATTTTGATGAATCGCCATGTTCATATCTCCTCAAATCCGGGAAAATTATTATTTGTATTATGGCTGACAATAGCTCAAAAATACTTAGAGTTAGAAGGATAAAGGTATATAATCTCTGCATCAAATTTGTAGGTTTCTTCAACTTTTAAATGGAATTTGAAGTAGTTTATTTACCTGACTGCTTGAGTATAAATGGATACGATAAATATAAAACAAAGAGAACTAGATAGATAAACTTTGATGCAAATCCGTGATCTGGATTTGTGTCAAATTTAAAAACAAATCCATCAAGAGTTGGCTATCTGTCGATTTATGCTTTATAAGCATGTAAACTTGGTAACTCAAAAACGCAGTGACTCAAATAATAGAATTTTGTTGTGTTATTTACTATTGTAGTTCTGTGCCAAATTTTAGTTTTAACTGGCGTTCGAAATGCATATTCGGTTTTTTAGCATTTGTGTATAAAAGGCACACCTTGCAAAATCGTCCATTAATAGGCTGCTTATTATCCATTGATTGAAAATGGCAATCTAGTAAATTTATTAAACAGTATTTGGGAAAGTTTCTGGGATACAGCTGATTTTTTTTTTCATTTATAAATCTGTCTATCTATAATAATAGTAAAGGAGAATGTGTCTGGGAATGTAGTCTCTGTACAAGATGAACCATTTTATTCAACTGAGGAAACAGAAATATGGCACAAAACTGACTGTATTGACAAAATCACATACCAAATTTGGTATATTTAAATTATTGCGTTTTTTTTTTAATTATAGAGTTAGCATGAAAATATAGACTGATAGACAATTAACACCTACCTGGATTTGGTTCAAAATTTGGCAAGTGCCTAAAATATAGATGTTAAATCTGCGCATAGAATTTTAATTATCTAGGTCTCTTCGTTTTGTAATCAATAGATTTACATTCGAGCAAACGGACTTTTGAACAACTTTTATTCTAAGATTGATAGAAATCTGTAAATTTAGTGTAAAATCTGCATACCAAGTTCCAACTGTCTAGCTAAAAGCGTTTATGAGTTATTTTTGTCACAGATGGACAGAAGTACATTTTCTAAAAAAGTGTTTTTCATATTCAAAAATTCCTAAGACTTGAAGCTTCAGCTAAATCTCGAATTCTAGTTTTTTTTACGATTACTATACGTTCTCTATACTACGTATACGAGAAAGTAAAAAATAGTTCACAAACTTGTTTAAAATTATATATAACCTAATAGTTGAAGTTTAGGACAATACAAATTTGAATTCAAATATTATTAATATGTAGTTCAAAATGCTTATTCAAATAACATTAACATATAGTTTCAAAAATAATAAAATATTTAAAATAGGTTATATTATATGATAAAAAAATATATGGAAAAATAACAAACAAAATTTGTCGTTTATTGAAATTTTTTAAATCTAAAATTCATGTAATAATTATAAATTACAAAACTATTAGATACTAGCCGCCTTTGGCGACCAGCTGGTTCGCCACAAGTAATGCGTTCCAAAATTTTCAATTGAATACTTGTGTGCCTTTCTCTCTTTATAACTTATCAACCAAATATATTTAAACTTCAAACTGCGATATTCAAGTAACTCGTATTATTATAGAAGCCTTACGATTATTTGTTCATTGTATTATATCTATCTATCTGATTTGCAATCAGGAGTCGTGAAATTATGTGAAAAATATCATGTCATATTTATTCCATAACATTATTCTTCCATTGCAACACGGGCTGAGTTTTACACTTTCCTCGGTTTAATTTGGAATAAGAGTTAATTTAATCATTCTATTGAGTTTCCTCAAAGTGATGGAAAAGCAATGGTACACTCTTAGCGTATTCTTGCAGATTAAACTCTACTTTCTATTTTGTGTAAAATTAATTGTTGGAAAATAAACTTACAATATTTAAAAAAAAAATTGTTAAAAATGGAAACTTAATTTATAGGTTAAAGCATTGTTATCAATGAAAAAAAAAAGTTATTTTTAAGAGGATTTAAAAAATAGGTTTGTGAAGTAAAATTTTCGGAAATTATCGCAGATAAATTCCAAATGTTAGCTTAATTTTTTAATAATTAAAATTTCGAAAAAAAAAATAAATAAAACTCCAAGGTATACTTATTTATCCTTCAAATTAAATATGAAAATACCAAGTGCGGTAGCTCTAGGTCATATGGTCTGGTGCGTAGTGCCCTTACACATACCCGGGTGCATTCATACATACGCAAACACATATTAATTTGATTATCAGCCTCGGAGTCATTGATTGGCCAGAAATTGATTTCTTCTTTAAAATGGTGGACGGACAAATCTAATGGAACACGTTTTCATAATAATCTAATACTATAATACGAGGAATGGTTGCCAAGTCGAAAATCGCCCCAGAATTAATAAACTCCGGTAAACTTGGGGGTCTGGGGTTTTTGGCCACGAGGAATCGATTGGCGCCGGTTTTGAAGCGCTACGGTCGAGCAGTTCGGAGTTACAGATAGGATATTTTCAAACTTTATTAGTTCGCCATAATGGCTACTTAAATTTTCAAGCGGTAACGTACTGCTATCTATAGCCAATATGGCGAACTAATAAAGTTTTATGTTTATGCTGTTATAGGTTTATAATATGTTTCTTATGTATGTATATATGTTTGGTTTTTCTAAATAAATTTGTCAAAAATATTGAACTTCAACACACTTCAATCTTTACCTTTACTTTACCTTTGTATAGAATAGTTCCCTTTCCAAACTCTAACTTTGTTTAGAATAGTTTACAATGGTGCACTTTAACCAGTTATCTTTTCACCAATGGTTTCACAAATTTTCTTATGGCATGTATTGTTTTGATAAATCACAATTGAAAATTTAAATCTTCGAGTTAGCTTCGATACCTGTTTTCTCCGAGCGGAGCTCGGTCACCCGCTGGTATTCTTTAATTTTATAAATAAGTCAGTTTTAATTATTGATTTAAAAGACTGATTGATGTAGCAACTTTTATTTAAAATATTAATAAAAATATTTTGTAAAATATGGCTCAAAGAGCAAAATATGAAGAAATCTAAAACTCATTATTCATAAATGAATTGTTTGACTCAAGCTACATAAAATGTAATTATTTACTTCATTTAGATCAAATTAATAGTATTAAACAATATATATGCCTATTAATAATATTTTACAAATTGGCCATTGGACTGGAATTTGAATGCATATCTTGTATAAATAAAGATAATTTATTGAATTAACGATTTACATATTGCAAACGGTCATAGAATCCTTTGAATTGTATTTTTGAAAGAAAATATCACATTATTTATTTATTTTGTCCAGTCTGAAAGTTACATTTCTTTAGATTTAATTTACAGTAATAGTTGATTTTTTTTAAAATTTGAACTTCCGTCAAAATGTTGGCAACACGGTGATAAAACTTAATTTTTTCCTTTTGACTTGCAGATTAATTTTTTTTTGTTTTATCCGAAATATATAGATGAAAATATGGTTAAAACATTTCTTTAACAAATCGTTTAAAATAGAAGTTTAAGTTATATGTTAAAACTCTGATACCATTAGAAAGCTAGTTTTTTAAATCTTTAACTTGATGTAAGAATCATGTTTGTGCGATAATATTTTCGGAAGTTATAGCGGAAAAATGTTGCAATTTCTATTAATTTTTAATTAATTCAAATTCTAATTAAAAAATTCGAAAAAAAGGGCTTTGATGTGCGCATTTCCGACCCCCAAAGTATACATGTACCAAACTTGGTAGCTGTAGATCCCACGGTCTGGCCTGTACACACGCACACACACACACACACACACACTCACACATTGACCTTTATTGTAAGTATAGCTAAAAAAAATATGTTATTTTTTCTTTAAAATCAGTATAAAATGTAAGAAATAGTTAAAGTTAAAAGATTTACTTATTAGTGGTTAAAGAGTCGGTAACTTTATTCGGAAAGCTTTTTTGAGTTTAATGCTCTAATAATGTATCGATTATACTTCCAAAATATTAAAAATGTCTTTTTCGGTGATGTTGCCAAAATATTAAATATGTTTTTTAAAGAAAGCGAAGAAGGGAAAAAAATTATTGAATAAATTATTTAGATGTCGTAAACGATTATAGTAACCTTGGCTTTGCATTTATTTTTTAGAAGCTATCACATTTTATATTTCTTTTATTTTATCCAGTCACGTGCTAAAAGTTGCATTTCTTTAGATTTATTTTGTGATGATAGTTTTTTTTTATTTGGACTTCCGTCATTGTTTTCTTTTATTTTATCCAGTCACGCGCTAAAAAAAACATGGCTAAAATATTTTTTTAAAAATTCGTTAAAAATAGAGGCTTAAGTTATACATTAAAATACTGACACTATTAGAAAGCTTATATATTTTTTATCTTTAATTTGATGTAAAAATCATGCTTGTGCGATAATATTTTCGCTAGTTATAGCGGAAAAACGTCGAAATTTCGTTTAAATTTTAATTAATTCAAATTCGAACTCAAAATTCGGGAAAAGGGCTCCGAGGTGCACATTCCCGACCTCCAAGGTATACATGTACCATATTTGGTAGCTTTAGGTCCAACGGTCTGGCCTGTAGAGCGCCAACACATACACACATTGAGCTTTATTATAAGTATAGATATAGATATAGATTATGCTAAAGAGAAACTGTTATTAATATATTTTTTAACTAGTGAGTATGATCTCCCCGAAACCTCCTTCCATATTCACAGCTATCTAATGTGGTATTAACCCTCCACTCACTCAATATAAAAATTGCAGATCTTGAGTAAGGTTATGACAGCAAAACTACTTATATCGTTATTTTCAAAATCACACATTATTAGCCAGATTGTAAGCGCATTATAAGCGTTTTGTGCTTCTTAGTCTAGAGAAGAAAACTGTGTTTACATTTTGGATGTTTTTTTGTCAGCCTAATGATATTAAAATTTGATGGATTACTACAAATTTTGTAACTTTCGCATATTAATTATTATTATTATTTAAAAATCTAAGTTGAGCATTGAAATTATTTCGTTTACATGTATGCGAATGCACAGATGGACAGAAGTTCAAACCTTTAACTAATTTGCTTCGATGTTTGATAGCGTCCATATAGTAGGTGCTAAAACTTTATATCAAATTTTATACATCTAACTCTTTTTATTTTGTAATTAGCCGCCTTTCACGATCAGCTGGTTAGCCAAGAGCATTGCGTTCTAAAATTTTTAATTAAACACTTATGTGCCTTGCTCTCTTTATAACTTCTCAGACAAATATATTTAAACTTCGATAGTCACGCATCTCATATTATTAGAGAAGCCTTATGATTATGTGTTCATTGCACTACGTATCTCTCTGATTCGCTATCAGCTGTCATGGAATCATGTGGAAAATGTCACATTTTATATTTGATCCATAACATTACCCTTCACATTACTCTTCTTTTACCTTTCTTTTTAAACACGTGTTAGATATCTCATTTTCCTCAGTTTAATTACTATAAAAGTTCATTTAATTATTCAGTTTGAGTTTTTGTCAAAGTGACAAAAGTAATATTTTTTTAAAAAAATTTTATTAAAAATAGTAACTGAATTTATAAGTTTTAAGGTCATTTTTAAGAGGATTTAAGAAATAGTTTTTGTTTTGGAAGTTATCGTAGAAAAATTCCAAGTGTTAGCGTAGTTTTAAATTAATTAAAGTTTCCAGAAAATCGGTCTAGGAATACTTTTTCATCCTCCAAAGAAAATATGTACATACCAATTATGGTGTCTCTAGACCATATGATCTGGTGTGTAGAGCACTAATACACGCACGCACATCCATTCGTATAGACAAACACATATTCATTTGATTATCAGCCTTGGAGTAATTCCGGGCATTGACTGGCCTGAAATTGATATATTTTTTTTTAAGGAGGTAGACGAAAAGATCTGAAAGAGCACTTTTTTATAATAATATTGCTTTTTTATATAAATCAGTCAGTTTTAATGATTGATTTAGAAGGTTTATTGATGTAACAACTTTTGCTTAAAATATTAGTAAAAGTATTCTATTAAATATGACTCACAAAGCAAAGTATGAAAAAATATATGTTATTCATCAATGCATTTTTTGACTCAAGTTACATAAAATGTAATTATTCACTTTATTTAAACCAAATTAACAGTATTAAACAATATATATGCATATTACTAATGATTTACAAATTAGCAATTTGGCTCGAATTTGAATGCATATCCTGTATAAATTCAATTATGTTTACCAAAACGCTTTATGTTTAATAAACGCTTTTTTCAATTACGTTAAACAAAAAGCTTATTTATTGAATTAATGATATAGATATCGCAAACGATCATAGAATCCTTCGCTTTGCATTAACTTTTATTTTTAGAAAACATAACATTTAATATTTATTTAATTTCATCCAATCAGTGCTGAAAGTTACATTTTTTTTTTTTCAATTTAATTTGCAGCTATTGTTGAGTTATTTTTTATTTTGAAATTCTGTCAATATGATGGCAGAATCTTTTATCTTTAATAAAATAGCTTTTATTAAAGACTTGCCGTCTTTGGCGATCCGCCGGTTCACCAATCTTAATACTCTTTTAAATGGATAGTTACTTACTTTATGTAATGTCATTGTCAATTAAATATTTTATGTGACTTGTCATTGTCAATTAAATACTTTATGTAACTTTTCTTTTAATAGCTATTTCATCACAATATTTTTAAAGTTCAAATTTTGATAGTCATATAATTTAATCATGAATTTATAAAGGTTCTAAGTCCGTAAGGTAATATTTGTCTCTCTAAGCTATTTTTTCCTATTGCACGTTTATCATTTTTCGTATGCTGTAAAATTTTATTGTTTTGCCCAAAATATGTCGTTGGAAAAATATGGTTAAAATATGTCTTTAAAAATACATTTAAAATAGAAACTTATATGTTAAAATGCTGGTACCATTAGAAAGCTAATTTTTTTTACTTTTAATATAATGTAAAACTCAATTTTGTGCTATAATATTTTCAGAATTTAGTGCGGTAAAAGGCCGACATTTCGCTTAATTTTTAATTAATTCAAATTCTAATAAAAAATTCGAAAATATCGCTTCGAGGTTCACATTCACGACCCCCAAGGTATACATGTGCCAGATTTGTTGATTTGTCCAACGGTCTGGCCTGTAGAACGCGAACACACACACACACACACAATGTTTATTATATATACAGATAATCGCATTGCTTCCCTACTTCCTTTTGGACAAATAGGGAAATAAATTTCTTATGAATAAATTATGAATTCGTTTAAAATTTCATAAAAATCTAAAAGGTTGGTGCATAGGCCACGTACCAAATTTCATCCTTATAGCTCAAAAAGTTTTTGAATTATCCTGTTCACAGAAAGAAAAAAATTCTAAAAATATGCGTTGGGGTCCCACGGAAGTCTAAAAGCTGAATATTCGCTTCACTTATTTGATGATTTTTGTACATACCCTCTGTGAGTATATATATGCATATAACTACTTTATTAAAGCAGCCATTGAAATATTTGGAATTTATAATTGTCATGAAGTAAATTTTCTGAACAAAAAACAGACATTTTTTCCATATTTATAGTACTGAATATGAAATCCAAGCGATTTCGTCTTGATCTGAAACAATAAAACTCTGTGTGTTCTTGGATAATTATCTAAAATATCATATATAGTTACTTTTTGTCGTTGAAATACAGTCAATAATATTTTATAAGTAAAATAATTGTCTCATAATGATTTGTGTTGGAAAAAATAAAAAGGCATATTATATTTAAGTAAATATAATTTTCAATTATACATTTTACTATGGCCTTTTTCTATGCTGAATTCGTATCATGAGACTATAATGAAGAAACTTTTCTTAACAAGCGCATATTACACAAAGTGACGATAGCAATTATTTTTGAAACTAGCTTTAAGCATTAACTATCGAGATTGACTTAACTATTAAATTATTGCCGTATGAAGATAATTATTTATAAGGGATTATTATAAGGAAATATAATATGTTTTAAAGAAATTGAAATTTATTGTTGTAAAAAGATGCGATGGGATAATCTAAATACCATTTTTTTAAGTGTTTGGTAAAATAATAAAAGGAATTTCAATAAGAGAGCAAGCCGAATAGAAGCTCGTATGCATTAATTTGTATTATCCTAAAGCTACACTCTCGTTTAATATTGATAGCCTGATTGTTTTGTATTAATAGTCAAGCAATTCTACCAAGAAAACAGCAATCCATATAAATTTTCATCTGTCGAGTTTATTCCAACTTAAAACAGTTGAGTAAAATTTTTTCACTCTTTACCATGTGGGTTATTTTGTTACAAGGAATGAAACGACAAACTGAATCAAAAACTTTGTCTATTTAACGCCTCTGATATCTGTAATATTGATTTCTTAACCAACCAACCAACCAACCAAAAACAATTGATAAAATGTGACATCTACTTCATTTGTCCTCATTGCAGTTATTCTGCTGAATGCGATGCAAACTCATGGTTGACCGTCTCATAGTGGGATAAGGGCTCTAAATTTGAGTTGTATGACCTGAGGAGACTTTATGCCAACAAGAACTAAACGGTACTTTCGTTTTATATTTTTCAAAATCGAATTTTTTTTAAAGCTCTCGTGATTTTTTTTCTAATGAACCTCTAACATAAAGTTAGAAAGGAACATAAGTGAGGCCGAAAGAGTCATAAAGCCTCCGACGGCCTTACATAGAATAATTTAATGAACTGGTGGTAAGAAAGAATGGATTCCCATAGTATCGCTCTGGAGAGTCGCCTTAGAACGAAAATAAATGTATTCATGTCACTTTTTAAGATTAAATAAGATAAAGAAGTAAAAAAAAAAAAAAAAAAAAAAAAATTAAATGTATACCTCTAAAATATTGTACCATTTAGCTTTGCTAAGCCATAAGGTTCATTGGAGACATAAAAAGTAATATTTTGCTCAAAGCATCATATTCTTGCCACGCCATTGTTCACTCTGACCCTGACGACCGTTTTACCTATTACTGACCTTGCTTGTGACCGTTTGGTTAATAAAGGACAATCTTCAACGACACTTTCTTCACACACCCGAAAATCATTATCATATCATAGTAAAGAAAACTTTTGAGGACTGTAGAAAAAAAAAAAAACATTGGAAGCAAAAGTGGTTCTCGTTAGACCCCAAGACGGGGACTTTCAAGTAAACTATAGACTGAACAAGAAGCGAATCATTATAATATATCTATTGAGCTTTCTTAAATGTTTGGAATATTAATTTTTCAGTCAATCAGTTGAAAATAAATGCTAGTAAAATGTGACATCAGATTTACTTGATACCATTTATAGATTATTCTGCTGAATGCAATGCAAAAGCCAAACGGAATGAATAACAGCAGAATCCAACATACTCCATTCTGCCGAATTGATTCCGCTGAATGAATTTTCAAATATGGACGGCATTAGTTTCAGTCAATATTTTCCTCCACTTCAAAATACCATTTAAACAGTCAAATATTTCGGCATCCAGATTTTTACGCTTATCCTTCTGAAAAAAGTAAAGATTTTGTCTACGATACTTTTTTCCCGGACAATTAGAGGTTTCCCCTTTTGCTCCAATGTTTACACCCAGGTTAAAATCATTTGTCCCAAGTATATATGTGAACAATCATATTTTTTAACATGAAAAAAAAGCACCTTCAAAAATTATAATGCTGCTGTCATTTGCTGAAACTCAAGACCACCCTGGTAAAACACAATCCAGAAAATTCTTACATTATAAATATTGAATTAAAAAAAAGGGGGGATGGAAGAAAAAGAAAGTATTGCTTTGTTTGCAGAAAAATATGACAGTTTCGTTTCATCCCATTTTCTCTTGCGGTTCTTCAAAATTAATCTTCTTAACTGTATAAAATTTTTATGACTAATGACCTTCTTTTGATGTAATTTGAAATGTGATATAAAATGTTTTCTCTTTACGAAGCAGGAAGTTTTTGTTAGGTGAAATGGACCGAATCTAAATAACTTTCTCCTATCTGTGTATTTCCGTGTTTCTTTTGGCAGTCATTTATTCCAAATAGATTTCAAAACTAACTCTTCATTCTTGAAAACTGGCACTGCAGTAAAGTAACATTGACGTCACTTCTCCGCCCCATGTGAAGGGAAAAGTTGGTGTCAAAAATCACAGAAAAATGATTATTAAGGAGTTGTATGTAATTTAATTATGTTTTATTTATCAAAAGTAGAATTATTTTCATATGAGCTTTGATGCTTTTATAATTAAGAACCACTGTTTTTTTAAATTTATTTTTAATCAGATTATATTTGCAATCCTTTAATATATATATGGTATTTTTAGAAAAATTGAAATATTTGATAAAACTTTTCTGTATTATTGTAAATTTTATATTAATCTGAAATAGTTTATGTATTAAGGAGTGCTCTTGGCAATGTCTGCTTATATAGGTTATAATATATAATTTATCTATTTTATTCTAAAATTAGAGCGAGCGAAGTATAATCTATATGTCTCTAAAAATATTTCTCTATAGCCTGCTATATTTGACCTTTCTTTCTTATTTCTAATTTGTGGTAAGTTACGTTATTTTCAGATTTTAAACTGTTCTTGAATATATTTCTGCTCGAAACAATATTTTTTTTTCCTCTCAGATTCTTAATTTTATGAGGAGAGAAACAGTGCATCACATTTCTTTACTTTTGCTATTAAGCTTTATTTTAGGGAAATTTTCATTTTAAATTTACGTTAAAATTATTATAACTTAAATTCTGTACATCGGAAAATACACTGTTGGTTGAAATTTTTCTTTTTCTCAAAATTGAAACAAGAATAGTTTGTAAAATAATTGTTAAGAGCAAAAGCATATGTTTAGAAGTAATAAAAATCTAAGAAACTGTAATTAAAAGACTACTTTTTTAATTAGTTAAATCAACTCTTTATGGATTAAAAATCTAGGATTCTGAATCTTTAATTGAAAAGTTTAAATCTTTACTAAATTTATGATTTCTCAAATACTTCAAAACATAAAACATAGTAAAATTTTGTAAGCATTAATTATGATTAGATATAAATACATAGAATAATAAGTGCGTGAAAATGAATTATTTGCTTTAAATATTTTAATACTAATATTTTCTGATATTATTTAATAAAGTGATTAAAATTTTCAATTCAGCAATGAGATCAAATATTTATGAACTATTAAAATTTATTATAATTTTTAAGAAATTTTGTTTAATATTGTATGAAATATTTGTATGAAGATTTCAAATTTTTTTGTCAATATCTATTATAATTTGAATTATTTCAAAAAATGAATAAAAATTATATGTATTTTATTTATGAATAACTTATTAAATAATTTATAATTAAAGCTTTAAATTCTACTATTTAAAACTCATAATCAGATTGCTTATGTAAATATTTAATATCAAATTGTATGAGAATTACTTTAGAATGAATGGCTATGTAAAATATAATCATTGTTGATAATTGTGTAATTGCCCCATTTTTTAAATTTCTATATAGTAAATTAATTTCTTTGACATATTGGTTTATTTTAATGATATATATAAAATGTTATATTTTTATAGATTTATGAAAACTTTTCTTAAAATTACCTATAAATACTATTAAAATTTTTTACCTATCTGTTTTTTTATTATTTTATAGACACTATATGTGAAGAAGGAAAATATGTGGTCATTTAAGTATTTTAATCACAAATAATGTATTTAAAAGCCAGGGGGGAAAAAAAGAAGAGAGCTTTTCAATTTCTAAATATTTTATTAATGCTAAAAAAGTCACTAAAATGTATTAATGATTTTCTTTCAATGATCTTTCTATTTCTATATTCTTTCAATGATCTTTCTATTTCTATATTCTTTCAATGATCATGCATGATTATAATTGTATAAATTTTATTTAATGGAAATTTATTAAGTATGCTTTATTAAGTTAGTTATAAAATTTAAAAAAAAATCTTTTTATTTCAATATAGATTTTAACTATGAAATCATCCAATTATAACTTATTTGTTCCATTTGAAATTTTTGGAATTTTTCATCTTTTTATATTCAAATGATTCTGATATCAACAATGGAACTCATTGTATAAAATTTTTTGATGAAATGAAGATGAAAAAGAATTATGTAAGTGTTATCATACTCAAAAACTGCTATTAAAAGAAAATGAAAACATTTTATCATTTAAAATGATAATGATTATTTAAAACATTTATCTTGCCAAATGTTTATTGAAATATTTTTTATTGTTTTATCAATCTTATCTTTATTTTTCGATGCTACGTAACCATGTAATTGGATTTTTATCGTGGAATGATAAATATGAAGGTCATTGAAAATTGGATATGGGAAATAAAATTTTTAAACAACAGTGTTATTGCTTATATTATATTCTTTTAATGATTACCCATTATTAATAAAATTGTCCTAAAGACTTTGTATAATATTTTTTCTGTTTTACTGTATCTTTGCCAGAATATTTTTAAATACTTAATTTATGCATCTTAGTAATAATGGAATTTTTTTATAAGATCTTATATTTTAATTACTTGCTTATGAATTCATTTTTAGTACTTATTAACTTATCTTGGAACTTATTTTTAGGCCTTATGACCATATTTAGAACTTATAACTTTCTGTGACCATAAATTGGGAAAAGACAATTTATAACCTTAGAAAGTCACACTTCAAAATTTAGGTTTTTTTGGGGGGGGGGGGTACATTACTTTAATTTGCATTATTTACATTAAAAAAATTATAAATAAATGAGAAAAAATGTTGATTCAATCAGTTACAGTGGGTGATTTATGAATAGCAAACTACCCAGGGCACAGGACTAAAATCATTCTGAGATCCTATTAATTTCATTATGCTCAATTATTTATTTTGGCATTTACAAGTACTGAGTGTCTGTTTAAATAGTATCTATTGTATAAATTTTGGTCATGTTTTTTCAAAATGTCATTTAAAAAAAATTAGCAGATTGTTAAATATTTAAAATGTGAAAATAAATTAGTTAGTTTATTTATAGAAGAGGCCTTGTAATACACACTGTCTGTAGCTATAAAATGTCAAAATCCACTATTTTTTTGTCTATTAAAATAAGGTATCTTTAGGTCCATAATTAATATTTTTTATCTGAAAACAGTTTTGTTAAAATATTAAGTTTGTTTCTTGTTTAATTAAAAAAAAATATTCTGCCTTTACAACTTGAAAAGATTTCTGTATATTGATTAATAGACTTCATAATTACTTTTTAATCATTCATATTGAATTTTGCTCCTAGGAAACTTTTTTTGAGAATATTATAATCAGCATTAGCATATTATGCTTAAACAACATTGCGATTTGAATAATTTTTCATTTTAATTAATGAGATGATTTTTGTGTAAAATTTATAATTATCGGTAGTTTCTGGAAGTTTTTCAAAAATGTTGGTTTAAAATTATGCTATTATGATTAAACCTTGTTAAAACTTAATGTCAGTTATGTAATTCAGGATCATATATTTATGTATATACTGGAGTATATATATATATATATATATATATATATATATATATATATAATTTCAGCTAAAAAATTTTACTATCAACTAAAACTTTACAAAACTTGGAATTTGAAGTATATGATTACAAATTTGTATATTAGGAAAAAGTTTCAGATCATTCCACATCAACTTAATTCACAGATTTTCTTGAAATTTGTCACAAATGTAGGTTTCTTGTTATTTTACAATATATGAAATTTTATGGAGATATGTCTAGTCATTTTCTGAATTATATGATACAGTTCTCATAAATGGGGGTAAAAATAATGAACGACAGTTTTTGAATTGTCATTGTAAATAGTAATACATTTGTAGTTGAACTAGACAGGTGTCATTTTGCAGCATTTTTCATACTTTTTGTTTTGGTATGCAACACTATACAAGAATTATTTCTATGAATAATTTGCATTTTTGTAAATCAGTGACAAAATATAAATTTAGGATAATGATTTTATTGTTAAAATAATAAAAACTTAAACTGCAATTCTATTAATTCAACATTATATTTATTTTAACTAATACTGAAATTTTTTAAGAGAATGAACTTGAATATTGATATAAAGATTCCATAAATATGTTCTAAAATTAGGAAGGACTGAAAATTAAAGCTTCATATGTTTGATCTAGTTACCAACACATTCTTATAAAGAACACAAATTCTTCTGATGGGAGTCACAGCATTCACTTTTGCCAGAACATAGATATCCAAGATCCACAAAATATCAGCAATCCTTGGATATGGACAGGATTAAGGAGGTTGCCTTCCCCGAGTTATTTTTTTCTCTAAAATAGATCTGAGCTTAGTTTTCTCCATAGACAAAGCATTGTAGTCTGAAATGTTTATTGATGTAAATTAAAGAGATTTTGATGCATCCTTTTTGAATCCAAAGAAGAGTTGTTTGCAAATATTTTTGATGTACATTTGAGAATGATTGATCAGAGTGATGCTTCAAAAAGCAGTCAGATTCAATAGTCTTCTTGCATTGAATATACAAAGTTTTACATTGATAATACTTTATACCACTCATTAAAAAATTGCAGGGTTTTTGAATTCGTCATTGGAAACTGATATGAGCTGCCAGTCTCTTTATAAAACCCCATCGCAAAACTTTTTAAAATGTGCTGCGACAAAAAGAAAAGAAAAAGAAACCCTATTACTTTATATATTTTAAGATTTAAGAAGTTTAATATTATTATTCAACAGTAGACCTATCCAAATAATAAGTCTTTTTTCAATAATTTTCAAATTTAGCTATTAAAAATTAAAAAAAAAAAGTGCATATATATAAATTAAATTGTACTGTGTGGAATCGGAAATTACTGTGTAACTGACCTATTCAGCTCTTTGGAAATGAAGGGATAGATTGTTACTTGCTGGCTTGTCTGTTGGTAGCTCTGTGTTTCATCTCATAGGCAGAACAGTACCTTTTTTTAAAATTAAAATTAATTCAGAACTGTACTTTTTCAATTGTATCTCAGTCCTTCCTGAACAGTAAGCATATTTCTGCATAATGCAATCAATAAATGATTAATTATGAAGTTTTTACAAGGCAGTGCTTGTAATATTGCAACTTGCTGTTCATTGCAGTTTTCAATTTAGTTTTTTCTTTTAATAGCTTAAAGTTTTAATGAGTAACTAAGTTTGTGCCATTTTGTCCAACTAACATACAGTGTGCAATTCAGTTAATTTAGAGGAATATATTTTTATTTTACCAAACTTTTCTTTAAAATGTTTGCTTCTTTGACTATATGAATTATTATTTTTTATTTGTCTGCTTTAGTTACTGACCTACAATTGAAAATCTGACCTGGCCATACTAATTTCATCATGCTTATTAAGTGAACTTACAATTCCAATTGTCTCTTTTTACAAGCTTCTCACTGATTTTAGATTTGGAGCTTTCCAAAAGTCTTAAGATTTTTTTATTTTATTGCCTGACCATTTTCAGCTTGTCTTAGTGCCTTAAATTCACATATTATTTTTCTAATTTCCCAATTTTAGAATTTTAAACTTTTTAAGCATTAACTTTTTTATTTACCTGTTCGTACTAATGGGAAAATTTAATTTTCTAAATTTTAAGTAGAAAAATGGTTTTTTAAAAAAATTATAAAAACTCTTGGAGCATTTTTTAAAATGCTATTCTCTGTTTGTAGCTCTATTTGTGTGAGTTTTCTCTAATTCGTAGCAACTTGATATATCTTAAAATTCATATTTTTCCGAGTCAATACCAATAATACACCTGAGTGAAATTTCTTGAAAATTTGAGGTGTGGATAACATTTGTCATGTGGATAATGTTATTAGAATAGATGTGTTAGATGTTAATGGTACAAATGTTAATAATGCAATTATAATTTCATCAGTTACTTTAAACAAATAATCTGTGACATAATTATTACGCTATGTCGAAAATTTGATTCAAATAGATATAATGAACATTGATTTAACTGTTTCATTCTGATTCTATTAGCTTGAAAACAGAAGATACTATGATGTTTTGTATGCTAATATTATCTATAAATTGATTGTCCTTTTTAGTTCCTGTTCTTTAATTTAAAAAAATGGTGTTATTTTTTTCAGGATTAACTATTTTTTATTTGAAAAAATCCACCCATAATCAATTGCTCCATCTTCGTTGAGGATTAGGGAATCTCTTTATCTTAAATCTTCATTTGCTGATGGTAACAATTCGTTTTCATTCGCTTCAATTATATTCTGGTATCATATCATTCCTCCTAACTGATAAGATAGCTCTTATAAGATGCATGATGGGATGTTTATTCTAAGCTTTTTTGTCAGAGTTTAAATTGGAACCTTGAAATTGTAAATGAAATATTAAATACCCACTTAAGTAGAAGGCTAATGCAGATTTTTCTCTTCACATTGTGGAAGTGATGATTTATTTAATTTCTAGTGGTGGTTTTTAATGAATGATGGTTATGAATTGTAGTTCTTCCCTTTGTTTAAATAAAAGTTTCAAGGTAGTAAATGAAAGAAATTATTTTTTATTAAAGTTGAATCTAATCCTTAAGAGACTTCTCACTTGGTGCCATTTCAAACAATATGATTGGTGCAGTATAGCCTACTTTTGGCTCTTGTGCCATTAAAATTAAATTAACCAACCAACCTTGAGAAAAATTCGAATGATTATACCTGAAATTTAGCGTAACGTTGTGTTTATTGTTTCAAAATTCTATACCAAACAATAGTAATTATTGATATGGATAACTATTAAGCGGGATTGATTAAGGTGTTTTTAGTTTGTGATTTGATGCTACCTTCTTGGTTACATTTACCATAAAATTGAATATCATTTGAAAATATATTATTACTTCTGACTAGTTTGAATGAATTTAAAATTACTAGCTTTCTAGAAGGCATTGTTTAAAATGAAAATCTTTTGTGCTTGAAAATTTAATTTGCTTTTTTTTTCTTTCAGCCGCGTTGTTCTTCCTATTACAGTAGAAGAGGTAAGAAATTCCATTCTTATTTTTTTTATTAGCGCTCAATTTTTAGAAAGTTTTATTTTATCAATTTGACTACAGCTAAAATTTGCATCTAATTATCAAGAACTTATGGCAAACTTTATATGCCAGATATTTTTTGCCAATTTTATGATATTGGGTTGTTCTTTTTTTGTATTTTAGTAGTACTGAAAAATAGTACTTATACTGGAAAATACTTAATTCCAGTATATATATATTTGGTGATGACTGTTATCAAGTTAACAGAAACATGAGTTTTAAATATATCATGATTCATATGTTATTTCTTTTGTTAGTTTAATTATTTTATTAAAAAACTAAAATGTGTATATTATGTTGAATTAAAAAGTTGCATTCTTAATTATAACATATTCATTAATTTTATTGTTATAAGCTAATTATATTCCTTTTAAACCTCATATTACTTGATTTTTTAAGACTATCCATAACACATAATGTATTTCTTTTATAAGCATGCAGATTGATCTTATGAATAGTGATAGTAAAGTTCCTTTGCTCTCACTCCACGTGTATTCTTAGCTTTAAGATGGCTGCTGACGCCTTTAATCCATTACCTTGTGGCAATTTCTAAAGCCACTCCAATCTACTTAATTGTCCATTCCCATAGTGTACTTTGTATCGAAATGAGTACACGAACAAATCATATTCTTGATTATTCTATTAGTTCAGTATTTACAGAATATATACATAAAAAAACATTCAAAAATATTAAGTCCGTTCATGGCGAACGACACAACCTTCCTGCCAGCGTTTCTAGTCCTTATCTCCTCTTGTCGTTCTCTCCTGGTCCCTTTAAGTAGCCTCTTCCCCCTCAGACAGCGTGTGACCTTTGTCCGGACCGGTTTGAAGCCCTCATTGTTGAGAGTCAAGGAGCGGGAGCCTTACAGTGATAAATTAATAAGAAATCTTAATAGTGATTTTATTCTGAATGTAATATTGCTATTACCAACAACTGTTTTAGTTCCTATAATTTCGATTTATAAATTACTATATGCAAATAAATGCATACAGTTTATCAAAAACATGAAAACTAATATTAATTAATCTTTAAAAATATTTGTATATTTTGATTATGTATTTAAAAATTTCAATATTATGTTAAAAGGCATGACTTTGATGTTTTTTCATAAGAGAGAATTTTTTGGATTTTTTTACTTTTACGATTTTGGGTTTTATTACCTAGCAAACCAAGAAACATAAACCAAATGGTTGCATGGAGTTTGAGAATTTATGATCTCAGAATATTCTACATTTCTAATTTAACTATTTTTTCATTATTAATTGTGCTACAGATATTAAGTATAAGGCACCTTAGTGTAATCTAAAATTCTGGGATCATAAAAATAAATATTTTTGTTCTTAGATAGTAGTTTCAACTGTTTTAAGAATACAAATGGAATTTTATAATAATAATAAAAAAAAACTAGTTGTGATACTCTTATTTCAGATATTTCTGCGAAAAGTTTTCTAAAGATTTAGGTTATGTATAGCTAAAATAGTAAAGATGAGATACATATAGTTGCCATGCCTAATTAATTTTCTTATTTCATAAAGTGTTATAATTTTTATATTTTAATTTCAGTATCAAGTGGGGCAGCTTTACTCTGTTGCAGAAGCTAGTAAAAATGAAACTGGCGGCGGAGAAGGCATTGAGGTGCTTAAAAATGAACCTTTTGATAATGTACCTTTATTAGGAGGGAAATTCACTAAAGGCCAGTATACTTATAAGATCTATCATTTAGCCAGGTATGCATCCATAATACTTCATGACAAATATATAAAATGTGAATTTTGTTTTGGTTATATGAGGTGTTTGAACACCTTTTTATGATTAATTCAATTTTTTTTTTCCTCCAGTAAAGTCCCTGCATTTATTCGACTTCTGGCCCCTAAAGGATCTTTGGAAATCCATGAAGAAGCTTGGAATGCTTATCCTTATTGTAAAACAGGTGTGTGCTTTAAAATACACATTACTAGTGCCATTACTTTTTCTGATTTTTTTTGTAATTTTTAATTAGATTGTGATTTGTTTGGATTCTTAGAGGGAATTTGGAATATTATTTTGCATTAAAATCACTAATTTTTATTCAAAGACCTTTTTATTAACATTAAACATTTATTATAATTTGTTGCATTTAAAAAAATTAATTTTGGAAGCGTATGTCATTGCACTTTTTACAATTATATTGATAAGACTTTACATTGGAATTTATTATAGATAAGTCCTATCATAGATTTTAAAACTTTTAGATGCTTTAATTGAGGTTAAAAATAGTAATTTACAAAGAATTTATTGTATTATCTTTGTCTTATTTTAGTTATTCAATTTGAAGCTGTTATATTAGATTAAGTAAAAGTGGAATTTGAATTTTGAATGCTCATTTTAAATAACTGGCTCTATAATTTTTAAAAATTTGTATATTTCCTGAATAAAAATTGCAAATTAGGTAATCATATTTTATCTTGTTTTTTATTTTTCAAACAAGTTTTAATAATTAATATGAAATATTTTTGATCTTACTTTTAGAACTATAAAGGGAGATAAAATAAAAATAATTGAAGGAAAATAGCTTATTTCACATGGTAAAAGACATTTCAGAAAAATCAACTCTTGCATAATATTTTATAATTTGGATGTTTGTCAATAATAAAATGATTATCAATATATTTTACATTAGGATTAAGGTAGAAAGTAAGATTAATAAATTTAGTTTTGTGTATCTTGCAAATATTTTGAATTTTTTTTTTGTTTTGATTTAATGAAAATTACTACCTTGAAACAAGAAACTATGGCAGATATAACAACTAAATTTGGATGGATGAAATATATAATTTGCTATAAGGAGAATGAAAAGATTAGTTCTTTAATTTTTAATTTATATAAAAGACTGGATTCTGCTATTTTTGTTCAGTGATATAAATATTTCCCATTTTCATCTATTATGCAGATAAGTTCTTTAAATTTTTTATTACTGAATTTAAAATTGTTACAATTGAAATGGTGTTAAAATAGCCGAATGGTGTTAAAAAAAGTAAGAATTATATTTTCATAGAATTTATAAAAATTATATATTTTGCAAATTTAAACAAATTTTTAAATAAAATAAGTCTTTTAGAATGACGTAATTATTAACAGAGATATGTTAACCTAATTGATATTGAATGGTAAATAACATGTTAAAATTGAGATATAAGTTCTATAAATTTTTTCCCATGATTTTTTTAAATTATTTTTTTAATATTTTTATTGGTTAAGCACAAAGTATGTTTGTTTGTATATATATATATATATGCTCAAAGCTTTATTGTAATAAATTTTCTTTTTCATATGCTGTTGGTTCTTCCAGTTATAACAGTAAGTATTTTTAAAGATTTTTTTTCTACTCCTTCAATTTACAGTTTTAAATATATTAATGACATTTTTCTTCCTAATAATATATAATTATAAATGAAAAAAAAAGTTATGTGCATTTCAGTACAGCTGATTATTATTCATGTCTACTTATATATATTACTTCTCTAGAATTTGTACTGTGATTTCAATATATCTAGTAAAATTTTCTGAGTAGAATGCATCAAATATTTAAAAATGCTATTTTTATTCACTTCTGTGTAAAAATTAAAAATTATTAAAATATCAAGTTTGGAGCTTGCAAAACCTTTATAACAGACTATCAAAATCTTTTGAAATGATATAACATTGACATTTATTATTTATTTATTGTTAATAATAACATTCCTCTATTAATGTATTTCCCTTGCATGCTTTTTGGTAAGTTACATGATTAATTAATGCTGAAATTTTTTCTAATATTTGAATAATTAAAAATTTGGTACTGCTTTATTTATATATTAATTTCCAATAATATGTTTTTAATATTATGATAAATTGATAGCTAAATTCTAAATTTAAGGATGGTCAAAAATTTAATATTTTATTCGTACCTGAATTGATTAATTTTGTTAATTTTTGTTTGTTTGTTTTCCTTTATATCTTTTATGAATTATTTAGCAGAATATTGCTCAATTATTATATTTTAATTGAAAAATATGTTCCGATTGCTGTTATGAATTTATATTGATGAACATAATATTATGAATATTTAGATAATTTGTAGCAGAAAATTTATTTAAAAAAGTTTTTCTGGACATCAGATTTGATTGTTTAAATTTATTTATCCAATTTTAAAAGATAGATTGTTCCATTGCATTTTTGTCAGTTGTTTTAAGTAAAATATATTTATGCCCTCCCCTTTTTTTTATTTTCAGAATCCTGATTATATGAAAAACAATTTTTTTATAAGCATTGAAACAATGCATTGTCCAGATGCTGGTGATCAACATAATGTGAGTAATCACATTTTAAAATTGTTTTATTTTTCTTCTTGTTTTAAGTAACAATAATAATTTTTTTTTCTATTGCTCTTATAATTAAAAAGTTTTTGTAATGAAAATTTATAAATGGATATCATTTAGTGTAATATAAACATTTTGTAACTAAGAATTTTTTTAAAAAAAGAATAGTCCTTAAATCAGTGAATTGCATATTTTATAGTGAATTTTGAAAACATTTATATTAAAAAATGTGATTCATAATTATATTTATTGGAAAATTAATTTTCATATAGAAAATCCCTTTCAACTTTTCCAGAAATATTAAATTTGAAAGCAAAATATATATAATTTTAATCATTTATTTGCTTATAAACAATTAAGATTTTTAAAAATATTCTCTCAAAACTGTATTAGGTTCATGAACTGCCACCAGAGAAGCTGAAACAACGAGATGTAGTGTTTATAGACATTGCAAATGATGCTGTAGAAAGTCGGGTAAGTGATTAAAAAAAATATTTATAAATAAAAATTTGGCCTAATTGTACTTATGAAATACATATGAAAAATATGTACATATGGAAATATACTTTGTCTTAGATAATTTTTTCTTGTTAGCATTTACACATTTGATATATTCATGATTTCTTTTTCAAATTTTGTAAATCTCCTAATAATTCAAAGCTATTCTTATGATTGCTCAATTTGATTATTTCATTAAATAAATTATTCCAATATTACACATATTTATATTCATTAGTTTCTTATTCTTTTGGGTTAGATTGATGCATAATTCTTGTTTCCTGCTTAGAGATTATTTTATTACTAATGGATTCCAGATTATTAAACTTTATATTTATAAATCTTTAGCAGTTATATTTTATGAAATGTGTCATATGCTAGATATTTTTTAAACAGATATCCAGATGAATTTAAACTTCATTCTTTGAATTGTGTCCCAAGATGTCTACTTTTCATTAAAAGTTTACTATTAATAAAGGAGAATGTGTATCTTTGCACTCTACAAACCTGACTCTTGACAAATGCAAATTTAGCACAAATATACTTTTGGAATATAGGAATGCATGCTTTAGAGAGATTTTGATAAATAAATAAAAATAAATATTTAATGCAATTTTGGCATAAATTGTCATTGCTACATTAAATATTTTAATCATTTATTTCCATTAATGAAATTAAAGAAGACTACTATTTATTTAAACAGTTTTACAAAAGGAAACAAAGTACTATTCAGGAAAGTGACTTTAAATGTTAGATGATAGTACTGTGTTGTCACGGGACTTAACACTGTTAGGAAGGTTTACACTTTATACAGAGAGGGTATAAGGTTTTATTATATGTTTGTATAATATCTGTCACAATATGTTTAAATATAGTTAGTTGAGAGCACTAGTTATTTAATCAGAACTTAAACATTCCTAATATTCAAGACAAAGCAATTGTTTACTAAGAGTAATTGGTTTTAAATAAAACCGGAATCTAATTCTGCTGTTCTCCTATTCTTAGGTTTTTTCCCCCATCTATCTAATCTGCTGTTGCGAAATATTTATTTAAATATCATTTTTTTAATGTTAAAATTATTAAAGAGGTAGCATTCTATTTTAAGTATTGTTATTTAGTCAACCTTGAAGTCCATTGATTTGCTCATTATATTAGTTATAAAATTCAAAATTGGTTTAAATTAATTAGCATTGTAGTACTTTATATTACAATTTTACAATATCTGTTTGAGCTTAAGGAATTATTTTTTTTAGAAAGACAAAAGATAAAATTGAAGATTCAAACAAATTACTGTTATATACTGAGCAAAATGCGTAAAGGAATGTGAAGTTTGAGGTGAAGCAGTTAATTTCATGATCAAAAATACAATTCGGAATGTATTTAAAAAACTAAAAAGGATTATTTTGGGGAAAACATTTATAATTTTATAAAACATTATATATTTATAAGAAAATATTCATCAAAACAAAGCTTTTTAAATGCTGCTTTAATATAATATTTTCATTATTGCATTCTGTTTATTCAGTTTGTCTTAAAATTTGAAGCAGGATCCTAATTTGTTAAAAAAGAACTACACAACATTAAGTTTTAATATCAATAAAGATACTACTTTTTTCATCTTAAAGTGCAAATTAATTTTTTTTTAAAAAACCATACATTGTAAAAGCTTAAAATGATATATAATAAGCTTTTTACATGGTGATATATGAAATTTTCTCTCCAGTTCTTTCCTCCTCGGTACTGTTTTGCTTTTTTTGTTGCATCGAAATGAATCAAATTGTCCCTTTAAATAATTTTGACTGCAAATGATAACTAAAAAAAATGGAAAAATATTAAAATAGTATCTTTGAAAATACAAATATTTGGATAATTATTTTTTTCAAAACAATGGATGATAGTCATAAGTATTGAAATTGAATTTGATTTTTTAATTATTACTATTTGTTAAAAGGACTCCATATTTCCATTCTGTCTTCCAAACATGCTTTGTACCAAATTCTAGGGTTAACAGACTGTTAATAATTTAAGAAACTTTCATCTTTACTTGTAATAGAGATAACACAATTCAAAGTATAATGTATTTTAAATTTTACAAATATTTTTGTGCTCCTGTTAATTTATGAAATTTAGGTTTTCTGTTCTCACATTTTGTAATCTTGTTACTTATTAAAGCAAGATTAATTTCATCGTTAGGATTATAAAGAAACTGAAGATCCAACTAAATTCAAATCTGAGAAAACAGGAAGAGGTCCATTAGTTGGAAACTGGCAGGTGAGTTTTCAATAACAATTCTGAATATACTGATCATTCAATTCTTCCACTGTGAAATTTTTCACTAACTTCATTCTTTTAAAATTAGTTGTTAATTTATTTTTTTTAATTTTAAAGCTATTTTATCTAATAAGTAGTTGTAATGATTTTTTTAAATTTCCTAATCATCAAATTTTAATTAAATTTTCTAGTATTTGAAAAAAATATTTGATATTTCTCCTTTTTTTTTTCAATCTTGTTATATTCATATTCCCCCCCCCCCCCAAAAAAAAATAGTAAAAATCTTAGACTTTTAAATAAAATAATGCTTAGCCTTGAAAAATTAAGCATATCCCATTCATTTGTTTTGCTTTTTAGTTTTTATTATTTGTTTCTGGTCGATGCACGTTTTTTGGTTGAATTCTCTTAAATCGAAAAGTAGCAAAATATTAAATAATTGGAAGTTAAGCTTTAAAATGTAGTTAGTTCTGAAATTGTGTTTAATCTAGAATAGTTTGGACTGATATATATTGAATTTTTTAAAAAGATATCGGAAGATTGTATAAATAAAGGAAATATTTAAATATTTTTAAATGCTGTCAGTTTCCGTGTGAAATTTTTGTTTATTTTGTTTAATATAATGTGTGCGTGCATGTTTAAGAATGTATTATATTTGCTCAGTTTTCTTATGTATTAAAAAAAAGTTGATTTTTGTAAATAAAAAAATTGGAAAATATTATCAAGATTATTAAAAAATTTTGATTGCACTAAAATTTACTATGAAAAAACCTTTATTTCTATTAATTCAGATTTAGATAATTTCTGCATGTTATGAAGCTTCCAGACTATGTGATTATGCTGTATATGTTTTTTGATTTTAATGTTTAAATATTCAGAATATGGATTCTTTTTTTAAAAACAAGATTATGAATATTATTTGTTAAAAAAATTTTGAGTAAATATTTAAAAACTGAAAAAAAAATCTTAGATAGGAATAAATTAAGTCAATGCAGTTTTTTAATATTTGATTGTATAGTGTTGATTCAAAATGATATAGATAATTAAAAAAATAACTTTTTTTCATAATTTATTAATAATTAAAGGAATGAAATATATTCTTCAGACTTTACTAGTTGGAATACATTTGTTTCATGAATATGATTTTGTTATCGTTTTAAATAAGAGTTTATATATTGGTACATATATAATAAGTGTTGGAATTGTTTTTCTTCTGTGGTTTGATTTAAATCTTTGAATATCTTCTTAACTGCCTTATTTTTTAAACTTTGGAGGCTTAATGCACCTCTTATATGCAGCATTATTGTTTACTATTAATAAAATGTAAAATTAAATTTTCAAGTGAAATTTTTAATTTAATCATGAATTCAGTAAAAAAAAGTTTTAAAGCTAAAAAATTCTAATAGATCTTCTATGTGTAAAAAATATTTGAAAAAAATTAAATAATGTTTTATATTTATTCTGATGCATTTATTAATTTTGTATATTTTTAATGCTTTAAATATATTGATATTCAATTATTATTATTATTATTATTATATGTACATATTTGATCTATGTTCTAAAAATTTTAAATGAACATAAATGTGACGTATCTTTGGAAATCCTCCTCTTGTTCAGAATGAAGTGTCACTTTTTTTTTTTTGCTTTGTACTCTTTTTCATAACTTTTTAAAATTTATTATTTTGCCATTATGGAACATTTCAGATTCAGCTTGCTTTCTGTGAATTAATGCATATAGATGAATATAAAAAGTTGCTAAACTAAATATCTATTAATAATATGTTTGCTTATATTTTTAGACTAAACTAAAAAGAAATTAATACTTTTGTTGAATTTAAAACTGCTATTGTTTGAATATTTCTTATTCATAAAACAAACTGATATTTTTTATAATCCATTTTTCCAATTTTTATGAACTTCTTTTCTATAATTTTAACTGCTCATTATGATCTTCAACATTGAGAAAGAAAACATCTAAATTTTTATTATTTACTTTTTAAAAGTATATTATCCAAAAATTCCAAACTTTGTTTCACACATAAATTATATTTGCAATAAACATTGTTGGGAATTCACTAGGCTTTCTTGATTATTTAATGAAGCGAAATTATTCTTAAACCTAATTTTTTTTTGTTTTGTTTAAATTTTAAGCAGAGAATGACATGTTCATCAGTTATGTAGTAATTGGGAAAAATTTAATTTAGAGGCAAAATTTTTTCCATTTTTAAAAAAAGTAGTTGTATTTAAATTCTTGATGGAAATTATCAAATAATCAGGTTATATACTCTTTAGAATTAAAATGTTTCTTTTATGAAAGTATCTCATTTATTTTCTTTAAATCAAAGAAATTATAAGATCATGTTTCTATTTTCAATAATAATTTTTTTGCATAATCTTTGAACAGAATTTAAAAGAGAATTCCCTAAATTTATGTTGTTAAACCAATTTGCTTTTTCTCTTTTTTCAGAAAAATTGTACTCCTATAATGTGTGCCTATAAATTAGTGACTGTAGAATTTAAATGGTTTGGATTACAAAATCGGGTGGAATCATTTATTCAAAAGGTAACCATATATGTATATATATTTTACAGAAATCTGAATATATATATTTATCTCATATATAAGAGACTAAAGTCTTTATAAGGAGGGAAAAAAACACTGACTTATAACGAGTGTTTTGAAGTGCTAAATTAACTTGTTGATGGCTTGTTTGAATGGTGAAGTTAACAGCATTAAAGTGATCCTTTCAAAATGGATAATATTAAAATTACTTAAAATTTTTATTCATTTAGAGAGATAATTTAAAATGTGCTTTTCTGTCTCTAATTTATTTGCTTTTCTGTATATAAAAAAGAATGAAATTGGTATTCTTAAAGCAGTTGTAAAGTTATACTTTGAAATAACTTTGCATCTTAGTCGATCGAATTTGCATGGCATTATCTTAAAAAGTATTTTAAAAAATGAAATAAAATGAAAATAGATATATCTGAGCTCATTTATATTAAGAATTTGTAAGAATAGCTCATCAATTTGAAGTTCATGAGCTATTTATAATTTTTATTTTCTTGTTTCCTCCAAAATCTGAAACAAAATTTATGACATATAAAAATTTTGGTAAAGTCAATAAATTTAGTACATTGCAAGAGAAGATAGTTGTATGACTTTAATATTTCAATTTGCCTTAAAGGTATTATATATGTAATGTGTTTGAATAAATTAATAAAATAAGGTTTTTACCTTGTCCATGATGTTAAATGTTTCAATTAAACAATCTTATTGTGAAAAAAAAAAATTAATTATTCCATTTCTGAAGTTGAAGTTTTAACATTTTTTCTACCCCCCCCCCCTACATGCACATAAAGTTTCCTTGACAAAAAAAAGTTTGTTTCTTAAACATGTTTATTCAGTTATATTGGCTATTTTTACAAAATGCAAATTTAAGCTAATCAAACATTTTTTTTGCAATCAATCATTATTATGCTCATTTTTGCTGATTATTAATTTGTTATTAATCACCTTTGGCGACCAGCCAGCTTGCCAATCTTAATATTTTTTTAAATGGTCTGTTAAATACTTTATGTAACTTGTCTTTTAATAGCTATTACATCAAAATATTTTTAAGGTTCAAGTTTTGAATTCACTCATGCATATATAAAGGTTTTATTCCTTTTATTGGTCTTTATGTCTGTAATTATGTCAGCTTCCATAAATTTTATTATTAAATTAAAATGTAGATGAGTAAGCTCCTATTAATATAAATGCATTTTTTACTAAAGCTATCATCTTCTTTTAATGTCATTATAGAAAACTTAGTCCATCAACATTTGAATTTTATATGTACTACAGAATAAATTTTATAATTTGTATAATCTCAAGAATTATTCAAAAAAATTTCTCATATCTCCTTTATTGAATACCGATATTCAAATATTCATAAATCAGTCAGTTTTAAAGATTGACTTTATTGATTGAAGTTTGTCTCTTTATTTAAAATATTAGTATCTGAAAAATATCTTGTTAAATATGATTCACAGAGAAGAGAATATAGATAAAAACTAAACTTCATTTGTTAAAACATTAATAGTCTCATGTTACATACTACGTAATTATTTGCTTTATTTAGACCCTCTTTATAGATGGAATTCTATCAAAGTTTTACAAATTAGTTGTTGGGCTTTCAATTGAAAAGATATATATTAAATTATATTTGTCTTAAATGAAGCTGATTTATCAATAATATTTTTATTGAAGCTGATTTATTAATTAATAATATTGTAAAAGTCATAAAAACTTTTTTTTTACATTTTTTTTTTAGAAAAAACATTTCAAATTTATTTCATTTCATACAAACACATGCTGAAAATTGCATTTTTATATGTTTGATTTGCAATAATTGTTTATTTTGTTAATTTGAATTTTTGTCAATCTGATGGCAACATATTTATAAAAGATAATTTTTTTTTCACTCATAATGTGTGCATAGGCACATATGCATTAATTTCCTTATTGGTTTATAATTTTAAAATTAAAGAAAAAAGAATTTGTCTAAAATGCAACATTTGTAAAATTTATTTTATTTTAGATTACATTTTAATTTGATTCAGTATTTTTTTTAAGTTAATGTATAGTTTGACTAATGTGTAATTCATTAATATTCTATAAATTAAGAATATGTAAATTATGAAAATTTTTATGGATTGCAGACAGAGCGAAGAATTTTTCTCAACTTTCATCGTCAAGTATTCTGCTGGTTGGATAGATGGCATGGTATGACAATGAAAGATATTAGGGATTTGGAAGATAAAACTAAAAGGGAATTGGATGAAGTAAGTTGCTATTGAAATAGCATAATAAATTCTCAATGTTTTGCCTTGTATGTGTTCAGAATATAATTTTGAATTATATTATGTTAGCTTACAATGAGATTTATATCTTTGCATTCCCTTAGTATGTTGAATTATCTAATTAAATATTGTCAATGAAATATCTATTCAAGAGTTATACAAATGACACTAAACGTTTATTGAATAATTCAGAATTATTTTTTCCCTTGGTCAACCAACATTTTTTTTATTGTATTTGAAAAGAAAATTTTGAGTCATTTTTTAGATTTGCCAATTTTCAAATTAAATAGAAGGGTAGTTTTAAAACTTTATTTTTAATTAGTAATTTTTAAGTGAATGAAATATTTAAGCTTACATATCTAGAATCGGAGCAACAGTATGACAAATAATTGATATACCTGAAAGCAATTTATTTCTGTCTGAAATAATAATCAAAGCAAATATATTCACACCAGATTTCTTGTCAGCTTCCAAGGAACAAAATTGAAAACATATATTCATTTGCATACTATGACACAATATGTTTAAACTCTTTGCACTTGGAAAAGTACTTCTTTGCATAATTATTTACTTAATACAAAGATTTGTTTATTGCTCTGAAAAATAAATATATAATGTTTTAAGTTGTATTTTCCCTTGTAAGTAATTTGGATTTTCTTACTACTATTCAGGTATTTTTAACAATTTAAATCAATTAAATAAATAAAACATCAAAATGATGCACCATCTTGTATGGTTAAATGAGTCACCTCTGAGTGCAAAGGGCTAATAGCTGAAAGAATAGTTGACACCAAACAGCTGCTAGGGAATTTGAAAAACAACCTTTTTAGCAAAAGAGTGGCAAAATTTACAGTTAAGATATTATAATTATATTTAATAATTATTATGACTAAATTATTGAACTTTATCAATCTCTCCTTGCTTCTTTTGAAATCCTACAATCTTGGTGATAATGGGGAACTGTTCAAAATGCAGCTCACTGCAAATAAGAATGTCTGAAATTAATTATAAATTTAACAAAATATTAGTTTCTATGCCAGTAGAGTGTTAAAAGGCGTAAATTTTTTTAAGCAGATATTACTGGGAAAAAAAGAAAAATTTTCATATTTGTAAATATTTTTTTAAAAATATTTACAACAGTATTATAGTTGTTTTAATGCAATATTGCATAAAAAATTAAGGAAGGTGATTTTTTATTAGAGAAATTAATTGTATTTTGTGCTCCCCTTTTTTTTCTTTGATTTTAAATGAATTAACTGTCATACAATATATGATAATGTACATCTCCATTTCTGAGCAGTATATCTTTTTTCCCTATAATAAACAAAGAAATTACCAATTAAAAATTGTTTCACTTTCTTTATTTTTGAGAAATAAGTGTGATAGTTAATAAGAGTTCTAATTATTCACTTAGTTCAATTCTGAGTATATAAATTAGTTTTTCAAATAATTTTTTTCATACCTTGATTTTCTAAAATGCCGTATTTAGTATATAATGTAAATAAAAATATATTTATTTACTTTTTGTTTTTCAGCAACGCAACAAAGGTCATGTTCGAGGAACTCAAGGTGAGGAATAAAGTCAAGGGTAATATTAAATCAAGCATATCTGATCCAAAACACCTGTATAAATTCTGTTTCTGCCATTTCACTGTCCGTATAAAAAAAAACATGACAAGCAATTGACCTGATCATTAATTTTATTCAGTATACCAAACTGTGCTAGTTATCTTCTAGTCCTTAAGTAATATACTCAGCACCAGATTTTGAATCTGAATTGTCATCTTTAGTATTAAGGCAGGGACATAAGTTATATAGTGGTAATCTGTAATTGTGTGGTAGCTAACAGGCTTTTTGCCTCTTACATCAGCTAACTTCTGTGTTATAATTGTGTATAGCAATTTTAGTTACTTGCATGATTGTGATGCAAACTTTTGCGCAAGTGGCATACTTTAGTTTCTAGATTACAATTTACATAAAATATAGAATGCATTAACTTTATGATTTTTGTTTTTCTTTTTGAAATTGGCTAATTAGCAATGCACTGAAGCATACTGTTCATGGAATATTATAATAATGCAATAAAGATTTTTTTTTGTTTCTGTTCTATATTATATATTGCATCTCACTATATCAAAAGATATGTTTTGTTTCAGAAATTTGATCTGTGCAGAATTAGATCACTACCAACTTTTCCCTGTAAGTTTGCTATTTTCATTTTCAGTTACCATATTTACCCATTTTGAATGTTAAAATATTAAAGATTCTAACTGAAATATTAATTGCATAAAATTTATCATTTTAATATATAATTGAAATTTATAGTATAGTGTTATCCTGCTTTTACATTCCTTTCTTTAATGTTTTCCCATTATTTTAATATTTTTTTTCCAGTCCTTTATAGAGGCCTGTGTTTATCAAGTCCTTGAGTTAATATTTGAGAATTTAATGTTTTAATATATTGTGCCCAGTAGTTCATATGGAGGTGGGGGAATCAAAGAATTAACCTCACATGCTTCAAAAAAGTCATCTATTGAAAAAGATGGTGATAATAATTTTGATAATATGTATGATTTTGAAAGGCAAACATAAGGAATTGGAAATGTAAATAGAAATTCATTTCATACTGCATATTTCCATAAGAAGCAATAATTATATTTTATATCTTGAATAGACGTGTTTTAGTCTTATAAATATAATATTAGTTAATTAAATTTAAAAGTTTTATTAAAGAGAAGCATTTTATTGAATCTGAGGAAAGTAAATAAAAGATTGAAAGTCGATTTATTCAAGATATGAAATATTAGAACTGTCCTTTTAACCAACTGGTAATAGCAATTAATTATATACTGATTATATTCTTAATTTAATTGATATTGAATGTTTACTTGTAGTAAATGATGATAAAGATAAAATTGTAATATGAATAATGTATTTTTGACATCTGTTTTTCATGAGATTTTGTAACTGTGCGAGTTGTCCCACTTTATTATTTATTTGTTCTCATCATTTACACCACTATTCCTCTGATCCTTTGAAAAGTGTAAAAGCAGGGTAAATATATAATTATCAAGGTCAGTACTTGCTATATTCGTATTATTCAGTATTTTATAAGTAAAAGCCAGTTTTTATATTCATGTTTTTTCAAAGAATTGCAGTTATGATATTTTTTTTTTCATGCTTTTAACTATGATAATTTTTTTAAGTAGTTTTTTCATCTTTTTTTGCCCAAATAATTTTTGTGTTCTACATTATTTAAATAAACTTAACAATGAGTAGTGGCATAATTGTGATGTAAGAATGAAATGTATAAATGACAAATATGATCAAAAGAAAACTGAAAAATTATGATAAAATTTAATTGAAATTAAAAATGCTGGGATATTAAAAATTAGAAGAGCCAAAAAATAAGCTGTTTTCAGTCGAGAACTGCAAGTATGTCCATTTTTTGCTATGGTTAAATTAACTAACAGCTGCTGTATTTTGTTGGGTGTATTCTGTATAAATATATGTGCATATGTAATTTGCAAAATTGATAGAATATATTTTTAATTTTTAAAGTTTGATTTATTATTATTATTATTTTGCTGAAAAAAGACATTTTAAACTTTTTCTGAGTTTAGGTTTTTTCTTTTTGGCTTTGCTTGTGTTTTGTTGTCAAGTTTTTCTGAGTTTTACTTTCATAGCATTTTTACATTTTTTATTAAGTTTTTTTTATTTTGCAAGGTATTTTGGAAAAGCAACACTCACTGCCTAATTCCATAGCATCTATAGGAAGGAAGTATAGTTATGTGTTTATGAGGGTAAATATGGTACCTGGATTTACTGTTGTCCGAGGCATTTGAGATTGAAGTCCAACTTTTGACTTTGGCTTTAGAAATTGAAAATGTTTTGCATACATCAAAGAAGTTTATTTTTTTATATATAGTAATATATTTCAAACAGCTCTTTGCAGAGTTAGTCATTATTTCTCTCAATCAACTATGTACATATGCTTTCTTTTATTGCATTACAGAATTGTGTTTATATATAGAATACCAAGAAGCTGCATTCCAAACCTACAACAATCCATTTTCCGTCTTAAAATTTACAGTTCGTTTGAAGGATGTTTTAATTTTATTTATGCATATATGTAATGTTTACTGATGTAATTCTTTTGCTTAAATATTTGTACTAATGTTTGTTATTTTTAGGTTTTTGGAATGTAGTTGATTATAATTATACTATTTTATGCTCAAATTCAACAAAAGTATATTTTTTGGTGATATGTTAGATCTACACTATAAATGTAAATAATCATTTTTTATGTACATAGTTCTAGAAACCTTATTTATGTGTATTGTTACCTGAATTGTTACTAAATTTAGTCTAGTCATTTTTAATCCAAATAGCAACTGTCAGCAGATATACAGTGAATAAAGAAAACTATACCAAAGAATTCTTTCCTATTATATATTCTGCTGATAATACTTGAAGAATTTCTCATTTTCAGCATATTTATTTTAAACATATATTTATGATTCTTATTTTGTTATTTGGAAGAGAGACTAATTTATGAATTTCACAGCTATGTTAAAAAAAAAAGGTCTGATTTTATGTGGTAACAATTATTTGTAATTGGTCTGCTTATTGTAGTGTTATTTTTATGTGTGTAATGGCATTGTCACCCTGCATCTTTTTTGTCTTATTTATTTAGTTTGTGATTACCTCATATTTTTATGAAGGTTAGGGTTCTTGTCATTTTCAAAGGAAATTATCTTTTATAGATCTTTCATGATTTATTTATGCTGTTATTGAGTCTTAGTCATAAGGAATCATAAGGGTTCTATTAGTCATAAGGTTCTGTGAAATTTATTTTGTTAAATCTTAATCATACTATAATAATACTTTTAAGTTATTATGAAATTACTCACTTTTAAATAGATTATATTTATACAGGTTTATATAATAATTAATCATAAAATGTAATATAGGATATGGTATTTGAATGTGTAGAGACAAATAATGCACAGCTGAAATTATTTATAAGATAAATGTTGAATATTTCAAAATAGTTTATGACACTGATGCAGATTATTCACCTCTACTGACTAGATAATAAAATATATGCAATTTTAGAATGTTTAATTTATTGCATATTTCATTAATTAAACTTTTTTTAAAGCAAATGAAATGTTAATTTCTTACGTGTAAGTAGTCAGCTGTTGTAAATTTATTCAGCTGTCTAGAAAATACTTTTATTGTAGATAAATTAATTTGAAATCACTGTTTCACAGAAAAAAGAATGCTGGTTAAAATCTAAATGAATACAAAATATTGCATAGTCTAAATAGAGAAAAGTTCAATCAAACAAATTACTGTTTGCAGAACATTGTCTATGTATAAAAATGTTTGATTATATTTGCTAGAATTGTTGAAGTTTTAAAAATTTTGCATTGGTTATAGAAGGATAATGTCATAAATGTGATGTTTTGAGTTTTGTTATATTTGAGTGGTTTTTAAAGTTGTTTTACTATTTGTTTTGTTTTAATGATAGTTTATCACATTTGTGTTCGCTCCAAAGATACCGTGTTATAAATTGGTACTATATTGAATTTTTAAAATTTTACATTACTTCTTTATGGGTATATTTATTTTGTCTGAGTTTATTTATAATGTGTACTTTATATGTTAAATATTTTTACATGGATATGTATATTTTTTTCTACCTGGCAAATGTGCCAGTTGTATAAATTACTTTATCTTAATGAATTAGAAATTATTTTTACTAATCCAGAAGTTAGCTGTTTTTAACATACTTTATGAAGAATATAGGATCGGCATGAACGATCATGTTTAAAACAAAACTTGTCATCCATATAAAAAAAATAAGGAAGAAAAATTAGGATTAATGCATATTTTTTTCTTTAGTATATGAATTTAAATGACAAATTTTGTTACGAGCATGCTACCATTAGATAGACAGTTGTTTAATTTTAGACTTAATAAATTTAAATGGAAAGTCTCTACCATTTTTAGTATGCTGTTATATTTTGTTAATAGTGGATGTATAAAGTTGTTTAATCAATGTAAATGTCGAGTTCTCCCTAAGTAGTTTTTAAAATAAATTAGTGATGTTTAATTATTCAGACTTTTAATAAAATATTCATAAATATAGCTCTTAATGTGTGAAGTTTAATCAATGTCTTGAAATTAAGAGCATTTTAATTTTGTTATGTATTAAAGTACATCTCTTGAATACATTTTGCTGTTATTTTACAATTAACCACAGAACTCCCTATTTTAATACAATGTTCTATTTTAGAAAGTTATTTCAAATCAATAACATTTGCCATTATAACTGAGCCCAAACAAAAAGGCTTTATGCATATTTATTGTGCATCTTCCTTTTAATCCATGCTTATTCATTGCCATGTTTTATATCTGAAGGGCTTTGGCATATTTATTTTTAAAATTTAGATTTCATTTTTAAGTTTAGATCTAGTCATGTGTTTTTGGAAATATTTCTTTAGACTGCTCTTGTTGGCCTATTTATAGAGTGCAGTTTACTTATATTAACAGAAGAAAATTTCGAAAATGAATATTTTAGTCATGAAAAGAAAATTTTTTCTTGAGCATCCTAAAGCATGTTTGAACAAAACACTGAATTTTATAGATTTTTACATTGTTAGTAAAATTGTTAATTTTTTTCGTATTATGGATATATTACTTTATTACACAAGAAAAGTAATATATAATGGTACATTCCCTTTTTAAAAATTAGTAATCTAGATTTATTTTATTTGAATGAAAACTTTTCTTTTTTTTTAATCATTTGATTTCTAAACTTATTTTGTAATTCTCTCATCTGTTTTCTTTGTTGATTCAATTGTAATTTATATACTCATCATTTAATAAAACCAATGAAATTATTGCAATTTTGTTATTTTTTGCATGCAGCTTGATTTAAACGAGTCTTTATATACTTAATTTTTCAGCTATTTATCTGTCTTATTCATTTTCTGTAGTCTGTTGAGTTCTTCATTAATTGAAGGAAAAAAAAACAGTCTGCAAACTAAATTTAATAATTTCTCTTGTAATTATTTTTAATATTCTTCGTAATGCTGAAACTGTTTTGAAATGTCTGTATTAATTTTCACTTATGATATGATTGAAAATTCTGTTTCAACTATATGAACTCTTAGAACAATCAAGAAATAAATTATGAAATGTTTATGTGAAAGTGTCCTTGTATTTCTTATCAATCAATTACATAAATAATAATTTTATGATTTCTTTAATATTTGGATCTTAGAATTTTTTTTTCTCTCTTTTGTTCTTTCTACAAGCAACCTATACTTTACACTAATATGCACAATTTTTTGTTTGTAATTTGTTTCTCAAAAAGTGATGGAACCAATAGAACCTTGAGACCAAAAATAACACAAAATTTATTTTGTATTATGATTTTTTTTCCTTCCTTAAATTTTTAGTGGCTTTTGATTCCGATACTGCATGCATGAGTAGCTCGTAAGTATGTACTGTTTAAACAACAACTAACCTGCAGTTACTATGGAAATAGTTTGACAATCTGGAGTATCTGTGTAGTTTTAATCGTATCTGTTTTTTAATTACTTTAATTTTTTTTACTTACTTTTAATTACTTTAATTTTAATCACTGCTGTCTGGGATATCTTTTTAACTTACAGAAACAAATTTTCTTTTCTTTTCAATGTAAATTTAACACATTGAGAAGTGTTACTGTTTTATGTTAAAATTTGTTTCCTAACTTTGTAATGACATCCAACACCTAGTTTACATTTTTTTTATGAGTCTTTTTTAAAAATGTAATTTTGAAATATTTATTTGTTTCAAGGATAATTTATCCAGTTACACCTGTATAATATCAGTATACTGATTTTGCTGCTTATGATTAAAAGCTCATTAATTTAAGAACACTAACTACTTTTTAAAATATATTATTCTTATAAGATTAACTTATGCTTATATGATGTATTATATAGCTTATATAATTATAAAATATACCAATACTTTTTAATTGAGATTCTGTTTTTCTTTTTTATAATTTAAATTATGATGTAGTTTAATCTTGTAGACCAGATTGTTTCCCTTATAAATAAGTTGTAACCGTACCCAAATCCTTGTTTGATGTTTTTTAGGTGTGTGTAATGCAAAATTAAAGACTGGAAAACAACTTTTTTTCTTAACAGTTGAATTGTATTAATGTAATAATTTGACAATTGGTTTGATAACTAATTTGAATTTAATATAAGATTGCACATGCAATTTCTTGAGCATCCTAAAGATAATTGAGCTCAAATGAGCAGCAGTAGTCTTGATTACAACAACATGCAGATAATCACGATCGTTTTGAAACTTTTTTTGGTTGTTGCAGGCAAAATAAATTGGTGTTATATAGGGCTTAAATAGCGTCTTTTAAAAGTCTAAAATTGGGTGCATTGTTTGGTTCCACTGGAATTTCAAACTTAAAGCTTTCAAGGTTGCAGTAACAATAAATTTTGTTTATCTTCTATAAATGTCAGAGCAGTAGGATTTGGTTTTAAAAGGTGCAACGACGAATATGACATTCACCAACCTTAGCTATGAGCTGGAAGACCAAGTGAATTAAATGTAAAGTTTTGGTTAAGTAAGTATCAACTGTCGATTTTGACTTGGACTTTCTCATTACAATGAATTAAAGCTTCGATCCCCTTTGTTTTACATATATTGACTGTGCTGAGAATGCATTTAATTTAACAGACTTTGGCTTTAGCCATGATTCTATTATTTTTATATTACTAATGTACATGAAGAATTCATTTAACAGAATTTGGCTTAACTTTTTGAAACTTGGAAATGGCATTGAACAAGAGTACGAAAATTAATGCTGAAGATAAATTCAGCTTGTTTCTTGTACTTTAGCAAGGACTATATTTTTAATTTAATTGTTTATCTAATGTTTTTAAATTGAGCTTTTTTTCCTGCATTTTTTTTTCTTAGTGTAGTAAAAACAATCAAAAGATAGTTAAAAAATAGAAATCTGCTATCGCAAATTTCAACTTATGTGAGAATATTTTTGTCATATGGTATCAAACCGATAAAAAAACGTGTTCTCACATGACATATTTCGCATTCACCAACATTTAAAAAACCGATGGTTTTTTGACCATCTCAAAATCAGACTTTTCTTTCCTCAAGGCCACATTTTTTTTTCGAAAAAAAAAAAAAAAAAAACAGTTTAAATAATTATATGACGACCATGTTATGCATGCTTCGATATTCAGGAAATGGTGTTTTTTTTTTTCCCCTCCCTTCTTTTATTTAATGTTAAAATCATTCGAACTTTAGAAGTTTTTCTTAAGGACAGATTTTTTTGTGAAAATCTGGTGTAAATTGACTTAGACTGATCACGTAACTATTGTATTGAGCAGTCGTCAACTTTTATAAAAGCAATGTGTGCCCCCCCCCCCCTCACCTCCATTTCTAAATCTTTCTCGACTTCCAAATTTATTTTTTTTTTTTTGATACAGCAATTAAAAAAAAAAAATTATATATCGCCGTTTCACGTTCTTTCCCATTTTCTTCGTGTTTGTTCAGGCGATGGCTTCTTACGACCCTGCTTTTTATTGGCCAAACAGAAAAATCTGGTACAAGGCAGACATTTGTGTCAAATTGTAACTTTTTGTTGACAGTTTCTCGCCAAATGTGATAACCACCTGTATCGTTTTCTAATAGCCTTAAAAGTAAAAAATTGATGCCTCAAACCGATAAATTGTCAGTTTTCTGTTCATGCATTTTAAGGCTTCAAAACCCCCTAACCAAAACAACATCATGCTCTTACATGATAATATATTAATTGCATACGAAAAACAACTGCGAGAGATCGGTATTTGACGTAAATGGTTGATCGATTTCTTTCAGAATTTAAAAAGGATTTACACTTTGGATGATAAATCTCTGTTCAAATTTAATCCATCTGATTTTCTTCATTTTTGCAGTTATTGCGTTCATTTGTACTTGGGACAAATATACTTTTTTTTGATTGGCTTTCATTCAAAACTTGATAGAAACTTACAGATAGAAATCTTGTAAAATCTGTATACTAAATTTCATCCGTTTAGCTCTAAGCATATTTTATTTATCCTCCCACACAGATGAAATACCAAAAATGTGTTTTTCGAATTCGGGAAAGTTTGAAATAAGGAAATTCATCAAAATCTCAAAGATCCAATTTTCTTGACGTTTTCTCTTCAGATTTCTCTTCGTATGCTTCATGTCGATTTCTCTTGTTCAAAACAGTTAAAAGAAAGAAAAAAAAAAAAAAATGTATCAACCTTTTTTTGTGACAGGGTTATTAACTGAACTTCAGGGATCAAAAATTGAAACAAACTACTGAAAACCAAGATGTAGTTAATTCAAAGGGAACGTAATGAAATAAAAACGTCTTTTGCAAATAATACTATTAAAATAAAAAAAAAAAACAATTATACATTAAATTTTAAAATTCGGGCTTGGAGGTGTGTTGAGTCACTATTGCGACTACTCGTGGTTTGAATTTTATGGCCATAAGTGCAACAGATTTGTCTTGACACTATACATGCAAATATTTTTTATTAGTGTCAAATAGTTAACTGCTGGAATTAAAAAAAAAACAACAGAAGAATCATTTTGTAATGATGAGTTTGCTATTCCTAGAATTGCTAAGTTTCCGTTAACTGTTTTAATTTTAATTCTATTACTAATAGTACTACATTTGTCATAATTATTTAGGATTTTTATTGTAATATAACTTTCCAATTAGAATTATTTCGATTACTAAAAGTGTGAACCTAAATATACTGGCATTCGTTCTTATTTGACCTGCTGAAGAGATTATGGTTTTTCTAACAGCTTTAAAAATGACTTTAGAGTAAGAAATGATGTGTGGTCATGCATTATTAATGTTGTCTTTTTGGTACAATATCTGGAAAAGCAAATCACTCGGTATTCTTTTTTGCCAAATTGTGCTTTTTCGGAGAAAATATTTGCACACGAATCACATACTGATTACATATGAATATTTTTCAATCGTATCTGCATATGAACTGGGATGCGTTTAGTTTAACATGTTAGTCGAATTGGTTAACACAATAATTGCTATGTTGCTGTTGGATGTGAGCCGAACGTATTTACGTTCGGTTAATATTATATAGCATTATCTTACAAAATTTGACAGGATGATAACTGTAGGTTATCAACCTATTGCAACATTACAAGTGTCACAAAACGTTACCAGGAGTCGCTATATGACATTGTTTGCAGAGAGCAGATAAAAAAAATAATTGAAATCTGCAATCGAAAATTTCAAGTTATCGTGTTTCAACATTATTATTTTAAAATTTATTATTGGTCTTAATTAATTTAAATCCTCAACTAGTTTGAAACAATCGCAAGACTTCTCTATCGATCGTTATCCCTTTCTCCTCCTCTCTTTCTTATATATATATGTTAATGACTTAAATTAATTAAGACACTTCGTAAGAATTCAGAGAATGTATAATTTGGAAATCAAGTTGTAACTTTTGTTGGCGATACCTTCTTATTTTAATTAATTGAGATTATTCATGAACCAACAATCTTTATCAATGAAACAAAACGATTTAAAAAAAAAACTTTTTTGGTTTATTAAAAAAAATGTTAGGCAATAACACTGATTTCCAAGGGAGAAATTACAACAGCAGACGATAGATACTTCAAAAACTATATAGTGAAAGCTGCTAAAATAACACTACATTAGCAGACGATAAATATTTCAAAAGCTATGCTGCGAAAGCACACTCCAAAATAATAATAAAAAGGATAAATAGCCAATTTTTCACCTACGCATTTGAGGTTTCAACAATTTGTTGCCTTCACATTTTGAGGCTCTAGAAACCTCAAGCGAAAACAAAATTATGTTATCACATGATAAAAAAATCTTAATAGTTAACCATAAAAAAATGTGCATGTTTGTGTGTATAAAATCACGTCAGAAAAAACACGGATATCGATACATTTCAAAAGCAAAGCCTTATCTAAATATAAAATTCGATCCAAATCGTTAGAACCGTTTCCGAGGTACAAAAAATAAATTTGTATCTATGTAATTGCTCATTTACGTAACATTTACTTAGACTCTTCGCTTTGTATCTCTTTCAAGTGAAACATCTTATTGCTGTTTACACCATCTTATACACTGAAGTGACAAAAGTCATGGGATGACTGTTAATATCGTGTCGGTCCTCCTTTTTCCCGGCGAAGTGTAACAACTCGACGTGTCATGGAGTCCACAAGTCGTTGGAAGTCCTCTGCAGGAATATTGAGCCATGCTGTCTGTATAGACGTTCATAATTGTGAAAGTGTGGAAGGTGCAGGAGTTTGGGCACGAACGGACCTTTCGATGATGTCCCATAAATGCTCGATGGGATTCATATCGGGCGATGTAGGTGGCCAGATCATGCGCTGGAACTGTCCGGAATGTTCTTCAAACCAATCGCGAACAGTTCTGGCCCGGTGACATGGCGCATTGTCATCCATAAAAATCCCATCGTTGTGTGGGTACGTGAAGTCCATGAATGGCTGCAAGTGATCTGCAAGCAGCTGAACATAACCATTTCCAGTCAATGATTGGTTCAGTTGCACCAGAGGACCGAGTCCATGCCATGTAAAAACAGCCCACACCATTATGCAGCCACCACCAGCTTGAACAGTGCCTTGCTGACAGTTTGGGTCCATGGCTTCGTGGGGTCTGCGCCACACTCGAACTCTACCATCAGCTCGTAACAACTGAAATCGTGATTCATCTGACCACGCCACGGTTTTCCACTGATCTAGGGACCAGTCGATATGCTCACGAGCCCAGGAGAGTCGCTGCAGGCGATGTCGTGCTGTCAGTAAAGGCACTCGAGTCGGTCTTCTGCTGTCATAGCCCAAGGAAGACAAATTTCGCCGCACAGTCCTATCGGACACGTCTCTCGTACGTCCCACATTGATTCCTGCAGTTATTTGACGAAGTGTTGCGTGTCTATTAACATTGACCATTCTACATAGACGTCGGCGGTCTCGGTCGTTAAGTGCAGGTGGTCGCCCACTGCGCTGTCCATGATGGGATGTGATGCCTGAAATTTCATACTCTCGGCCCACTCTTGATACTGTGGATCTCGGAATGTTGAATTCACTAACGATATCCGCAATGGAATGACCCATGCGTCTAGCTCCAACTAACATTCCACGTTCAAAGTCTGTTAATTCTCGTCGTGCCGCCATAAATCACGAAAAACCTGTTCACATGAATAATTTGAACACAAATGAAAGCTCTGGAAAACGAACTGAGCATTTATACTTTTTCGCTGCGATACTACTGCCTTCTGTATATTTGCATATTGCTATCCCATGACTTTTGTCACTTCAGTGTATAGTACATCTCACTATAGTAAAGATAGCATCTATTTACGATATCCATTAAACTGAAGCACATCATTTGTCATAGATTTTAAAGGTATCATTTTTTAATGAGTTTTATTTTTCAGACTTTAAGCTTCTGTATTCTTCTGTTTAAAAAATAATTTTTCTTCAAGTATTTTTACACTCTTTAGAGTGCTTTTTAATTTTGAAAAGAATCGTTAGAAAATAGTTCTCAATTTTTGAAACTGCAACATGTCCTTTTTTTTAAACACAAGAAATTGAACTGTTATTTGATTTAAATCTGAATAATTGATAATTTTTAATTACATTTTCAGAAAAAAAACAGCGTTTTTTTTTTCTTTTCTGTGTTTGAGTACTTTGAGAGGTTTCCTTGATTTGGAAAGAGAAATCTTATAAATGATATAAAATCATAAAGAGAAAAACAATTATGACCTTTAAAAAAAATGGTGCTAACAGTTATCATGGACAGAAAGATTGGAATTGGAAAATGTGTCAGTAATAAAAAGATGAAATAAAAAAGAATTTTCCCTCCTATACGAAGCAAATATAGACAAGGGTGAAATGATTTAGTCAATACAATTTTAACTTTAATGGATAAATATATGAATTGTTTTTTATCTACGATATAAATGCTGTCATAACACGGCAAAATTGCATTCCATCCTTGAAAGAAAATATGAAAGACAGGAGAAAAACGAAATACCTTTAATATCAAGAAGTTATTATTTTTAAATAAAATAAATATGTTTCAGCAATAAATAGAAGAACAATCAATGTTGAAACGAATAATAATGATGATGCCAAGGAAAAGAGGCCAAAGTCGTTAACTAATAAATAATTAAAAAAAGAGCCAAGGTTTAACTATGTAAACTTAGTTTTAGAACTTTTTAATAAATGTTTGCATTGGTTGATGGTCTTCACAGGCGGTATGTTGTTGATTGGACCAACTGCTATCAATTGGGCTCGGAGCCAGAACGCTATCCATTAACCTTCAAATTGAATGGTGGAAGTAGAATAAACTGTCCGAATCTAAGTCATGGACCCAAAACTATAGAGTTCAAAATTGTTTTAAAAATTTAAAAGAAGTACTTAAAAAATTCTTTGACACTAATTATTTATTTAAAAAAATTTCGTATTTGTAAAAAAAATAATCAATGTTAATTTTTAAAAATTTCGAATTTTTTCCCTACGAAGCTTAATCTTTCAAATTTCGTTCGGCTGGATTATTGTTTACAATTATGAACTACATAATATATTATGGACGAATGAGCTTAATAAAATAAATGAGCTTAGACGAATAAATTTGGAGCTTAGACGAATGAAATTTGGTATGTAATCAATATTAAAATTACTGGAGTGACCACCCCAAAATTTTCTCGCGTAAACTTTAATAAATTTGTCATACCAGAAAATGCCTTACATAACATTGGCGTACAATAGTTACGAAATATTAACTTTTGGCGTGAATTTAGCATTTTTACTGAATTTACTACGTTATCCTCTACGAGTTATTTGAGTATCAATTCCTGGCATGTGAGCTGAAGGCAATTCTGGTGGCACTTAATATCTATAAGGCCCTTCCCGCTTCCAAGCAGGCAAAAGGCCTAGTAATCTTTTGTGACTCAAAGACCGCTCTCCAAGCAATTCTAAAAGGACATTCTTCTTACACCCAAGAAATCATCTCTTGTCTTCAAGATCTTCAGATTATTAACAAGACATGTGACCTCCAGTGGATTCCAGCACACGTTGATATAGAAGAAAATGAAACTGCGGATAGATTGGCCAAGCAGGGCAGAGACCTCAACTCTAGCTGCTCTGATGTTTCTCTTCAAGATGCGAATGCAGTGGCCATATATAAACTTAGAGAAAAATCCATTCAGGCCAAACATCTTCTCTCTGAAATAACTGTGAACAGATCTACTATTAAAACCATAACTAGGCTGAGAACCGGACACCACAGGGGTATGAAGATCGATGGAGAGGGCATGAAGATCTATAGAAGCTGTGATCATTGTCCTGATACACAGCTTACGCCTACTCACATCTACGAGTGTCCGGCTATGAGTGCCAGCCTGAGAAAGATTGGTGTACTGCCAACTATGATAGATCCGTATGGAGACAGGGCCACGGTGGCCCGGTGGTAAAGTCTCGGCTTCGGAACCGGAGGGTTTCAGGTTCGAGACTCGATTCCACCGAAGATCCGTCGTGTGAGGGGGTCTCTTGCACGTTAAATCTGTCAGGCCAAAGTCCTCCCGCTGGTGTGGTGTGGTGTGGAGAGGGGGGTGCCACTTCAGTTGTCGTCCTCGTCTTCTGACCGTGGTTCAAAATTACGAGGTCCGTCCCAAAATAGCCCTCGTGTTGCTTTAAACGGGACGTTAATATATAACTGAACTGAACTGAACCGTATGGAGACAACATCAAGCAAGTCGCAGAAGAAATTTTCAAAATTCATGGACATATTTAGTTTTGACTCTCATGGACACGACAAAAAAAATTTCTGGCATAACGTTAATAGTACTCCCAAATCAAACTTGTGCTTTAGTTACGTTTTATTCAATCGACAACACAAATTGCACTTGCATTCACAAACTCCTATACCAGATTTGATATATTTAAGTTATTCCGACTTTAAATTATCACGTTTACATCTTTCTGATATTACAGACCAAGAGGCAACACATGTTAAATCTGTATACCGGATTTTATGCATCTAACTTTCCTCCTTTTGTAATTATCAAGGTTACTTCAAATTCAATTTTCTAAAAGTCGGACAGAGGACTTCCTCTGAACAGATTTTAATCAAAATTTGATAGATATATACAAACTTGCCATAAAGATCGCATATCCAATCTCAACCATTAAGCTCAAAGCGTTTTTCGGTTATCTTTGTCACAGACAGACAATCGTATTAACTTATTTTCAAACAATCGGACAGACTGTACTATCTGACTGTTCCTCTGAATATATTTTGCACAAAATCTGATAGAAATCTACAAATTTGTTGTGAAGACTGCATACCAAATTTCAATCGCTGAGCTCACTGAATTTTTGAGTTATCTTTGTCACAAACAGACGGACGGTCTGGCATTTTCTAAAAAACGTATTTTTCGAACTCATGGAAGTCTAAAGCACCAAAAATTATCAAAATCTCGAGTTCGAATTTTTTGACGATTACAATACTTCTCTAAACTTCACATAGCAGAAAGTAAAAAGCAACATGATTGATGGTTCCCGATGACAAATCGGCCTCTCGAAAGAAGTTTAGACTGCTTTGGAAGTTTCGTATTACCAAAACCGTGAAAGCTGTTATAACAGATACTGTGTCTAAATTTATAAAGTAAATATTGGACGGAACGGGGCGAGGATTAGAGCTTGTGTCACGCCGTTTCTGTAGGAGAGGGTCTGTACAGGTCGAAATTTGTGAAGGACAATTAATTCAAGTTCAAAATTTGATTACGATATGTATAATTCAGTAAAATGAATATATATTCTAGCATAATAATTACCGAGCAAACAAATTATTCTAAGCATTTAAACCATTGAAAGATTTGTATTATGTTATCAGATCCAATCAAATATCATGCAAATAGAAATTTTTCATGTTAGGTTCTGTGTTTTCATTTGATTAAATGCAATAAATTTTCAGCCAATTCATCCAAGCAGTGGTCAATGTGTAGGCAATTCTGGTCGAAGACAGCACATGCGTGCAATCTTTTATATTACTTTTATATTTATCTCCCTCAAAATATCTGTCTCAAAATATTTATCTTCGAAACTCAAAAGCTCAGCTTTTCAAGATTCCGTATTAGGTAGATTCCTATAAGAAGGTTACCTATTGCAGTGTTTTTCATGTTAAGACTACAGGAAAATATCTAGTTCATCACTGATGATAGTCACCAGAGCCCCAACCCACCCTTCGTTCAAAAGTTTATATGTATTTATAAACACATTTTTTTTTTAAACATTTGATTTTATACGGTGAGATTTTGATAGGAATTACTTTAAACGCGTCGATTTAGGTAGGGGAATCTAAGTATCTTTTAAAAAGAATTTGCTTGGCTAGACGATATTTTATCCCTTCACTTGAAGTATAGAAACTTGTAGACTTCAGCAATTTTAGAATTCGTGTTGAATTTATTAAATAAAAAAAAGATCTGCAATTGGATCAGGAAATAAGAGAACATTTTAGAATGAAGTTAATATGGGCTAAATTAAGCTAAAATTAGGAAATTAATTAAGTTTAAATTATATTTTAAAATATTATTACATATGTAAATGAGTATAATGCTTTGCCCATGTGAACAGGATTATAAGAGCATTTTTGCTTGTATTTTAAGTGGTTTGAAAAGTTTTAGAAATGAAAACATCTGGGATTAGTTCGTAAATGGTCCATCTAGCTCAAATGGGTTGGAAATGGTGGGTAGAGATGAAATTTTCATTTCGCTATAACTTTCCTAATATTGAAGATAGAATAATGAATTCAATCAGCCACATTAGCACTTCGTTAAGATGAACAACTTTTGTGTTCAAGACTTTTCAGTGCTTGCAATATCTTAGAAGTTAAGAGTTGAAGAGTGGTTTTCAAGTTTTATGTTTGGCTGTTTCTAACAACAATATTTATGTTGCTGTTATATAACTTAAATGTAAAAGAACACACCCTTGCCTTCCAGCTTCTTGAGAGGAATTTTTTTCAATCAAGATCTAGACTCACTGGAAAAGAACAATAATGTAAAATCATGGAGAAGTGTTTTAGAATACAAATTAATGGATATTGTTTCATCTTGCGCAGGAAAAGGGAGCCATGATGCAGCGCTAATGCTGTATACCAAGGTCATGATCAGTCTTCCATGACACGGCATCAAATAGAGGGGTCTACATACTAAAAGCACTGCACCGAACAAATTCAACTGTTTTGATTGTTCATTGTGAACAGATTACAAACTCTTTTCTTGTACGCGGAGACTAAAGCAAAAAGTCGATGTTTTCTTTTTGATTTTCTTGTAACCCCCCACATGTTATCAGTTATAACATAGGTAAAAAATGAACATGCCTATGAGTTATGCAACCAAATATTATTTTTTGATGCTGATAATATCCTACAAATTAATCCAGTAAAGTCTTTTTCAGTCTGTTTTTCACAACATATTTTAAATTCTCGTTGAATAGGATGGCAACACACTTATAAAAAAATAAATTATATAATCTATATACTTATAATAAAGCTCAATGTGTGTGTGTATGTGTGTGTTGGCACTGTACAAGCCAGATCGTCGGACCTACAGCTATCAAATTTGGTACATGTATATTTTGGAGGTAGGGTATGTGCACCTCGGAGCCCTTTTTTCGTATTTTTAATTAGAATTTGAATTAATTAAAAATTAAGCTGAATTTTGACGTTTTTCCTCTATAACTTCCGAAAATATTATCGCACAAAGATGATTTTTACATCAAATTAAAGATTAAAAAATAACTTTCTAAGTTATATATTAAAATAATAAATTATTTTAATATATAACTTAAACTTCTTTTTTTAATGAATTTTTGAAGAAATATTTCAACTATATTTTTCAACAATATATTTCGGGCAAAACAATAAAATTTAATCTGCACGAGCACGTTATGAGTGAAAGGGTAAAAAATTCTTTTACAAATATGTTGCGATCAGATTGACAAAAACACAAATTAAAAAATAATTATTGCAAATTAAACATATAAAAATGTAATGCTGTAATTTCAGTACATGTCTTCATGAAATGAAATAAATATGAAATATGTTTTTTCTAAAAAGAAAATGTAAAGAAATTTTTTTGTGACTTTTACAATATTATTAAATTTAATAAATCAGCTTTATTTAGGAAAACTTGGTTTAGTATATATAAATATGTGTATTCAATTCAAGGTTCAAAGGATAATTTGTAACTGATAGAAATGCATCCATAAAAAGGGTCTAAATAAGTAATTAATTGCATAATATTGTTACGGATTTTTCCTATCCTTACAATCCGTCGGGTTCTTTTTACCTTGTATAGTGGGTGTGTATGGTGTAAGAGATGAGATGATGATCACACACAATGACCAGTCCTTTAATTGACAACACAACACAGACGTTTATTTACAGGACGAAGACAAGACAGCACACAGACGATAAATATTTACCCGCAACTATGTACAGACGATAACTGTAAGCAGTTGAGACGAACACGCAGGACAGCAAACTGCAGATAGTATTCCACAGGCAGAATTTCCGTAGTGATAACGTCCACAGCTCACAAAGCGGCCAGACAGGATTCAGCAGGAGAGGGAATCTTTAAGGGATTCTTTTCTACGCTCAGGTAGGTCTCTCCGAAACAGGCTGAAACTATTCCTCTGTCTCTTCTTGCTTTCGCTGCCGACTCACTACTTCGCACAACGGGACTATTCTTCAGTTCAGGACAGCTCCGTTCCCGACGACGACACAATGGGCTACGACACACGATTCGTCAGTATATGCCACACAGAAGTCCTCCGTTAAGGACTCTCAGTTCAAGACCTCTCTATTAAGTCTTCTCCTTTTCCGATAAATTCAGATGTGCTGCTTCTTGCTTGATTCACACACGTCGCTTCAGATGGCTGGTCCTTATATATACTGGTGGGAGGCGGGGCTAACATCTTCTGGACCAATCAGGAGCATTCTAGATGTATCTCGACTCCTAGTGGACGAATCGGGAAAATTCTTTATGTTTCGGTACTTTCCATTTTGTCATCAAATTGGTCGCCAAGCCTTGGGACCTCTGACGTCGCACCCATTCACTATCCAATACATATTACTGTAAATCTGCCTTCCTTACGATGGCAGTGTCAGAGCGAGAAAGCAAAAGTACACGTTCGTAACAATACGTAACATGAGTCAAACATATCAAATTTGATAGCAGAAGATAGAAACCTTCATTTATTTATTTAAAAGTTGAAGTGTTAAGAATATTTCTTAGAGTATGATTCTTTATGATTAAAAGATGTATAAAACTTATACTTTATATATTTTTTAAAATTATGTTTATAGATCAAACTAAAATAAAATTTTATTCGCTTCATTTAAATCTTTTAGAAAGTAAAACTAAAACCTTAATTTTATGATGAATCTAAGTAATTTTTGTTGAATAATTCTTGGAATATTAAGTGAATTATTGTACTAATTCAATAGTACACCCAATGACTCTCTTTTACTTACATTTAAAAAAAATGCTTGGTTTCGGTAAAAAACATATTTTTATATCAATTTGCAGTTTAATCATTTCCATTTTAATTTAAAGCTAAAATTTTGTGAGAGCTGACAGATAATTAGAGAGGCATATAGTACATTACGGATTTAAAGCCTTTACAACTGCATGAGTGAATTATATGGCTATCAAAATTTGAACCTTAAAATATTTTTATGTAGTAGCTATTAAAAGACGAGTTACATAAAGTATTTAATTGACAATGACGCTATATAAAGTATTTAACTGATAATTTTAAACAGTAGTAAGATTGGCGAGCCAGCTGGTCTCCAAAGGCGGCTAGCTTATATATAAATTAGCTATTACCCGCGACTCTGTTCGCGTAGAAATTTTGATGTATATGTACGAAAATCTATCAAATAATGTCAAATAAAAAAATTAAACCTAACTTAAAAACGATACATTTAAAAGTATAAGTATATACAAAAAATATATAACATAAATACAATTTACTAACAAAAACACAGAGCCAACTTAAAAACAATTTATTTGCATTGTATACCCAAAATAAAATAACACAGCAATTCAAGTCCGTATTTCTTTGAAATCAAGCTAAACCGATTTTACTTATTGATTGAGAATGAGATAGCTACAACAGTATTATGCACATAATTTTTAAACTTTTAATTTAAATAAAAACACAGTTGTCATCACGCGCAAACACAGTTGGTGTCACGACAATTACGCGCGAATTTTATAGGCGTCTGCATCCGAAGCTAGGATGTGTCAATCTTAACGCTCATTGGTTGTTTAGCAATATGATTTGGACGGTTGTTTATAGACGCAAGACAAATATTTATTTAAAACTCTTTTCATTTTTTTAAAGTGCTCTTTACATAATTTGCACGTGTTATCCATTCCACCTGAGCAGAATCGAAGACAAAAACAGAAATGGCCAATTTGAAACAGGCGCGTCGCGAACTTCCAACGCCAATTGGCGTAACGCACATGTCTGACTTTCCTACGCCAGTTGCGGTAATGCAATGCAAATTAGAAATTTTTTATTTCCTTTATTCTGTTTTCTTTTAATTTAAAAGTATTTCCGAATGAATGCGAAAGATCGATTCCTGAACAGCATTTGATTTTAAATACATCGAATGCAAAGAAAATTAATAGAATCGTTTGAAATAATCGGTCTAAATTCTTCTAAGTCTAACATCAACTCTGTTGGGAAAAAAAATCTGGAGCCTTACTTATTTTTGGAGGGATTTGGCCTCAGCTTTTTGCCGCGAAAGTTAGTTTTTAATTAATAAAAAAATCACTCAATTTACCGGAATAAAAAGTAGCCAGTGTTCTATTCCTGACTATAATCTATCTTTATGCTAAATTGCATCCAATTCTGTTCAACAGTTCTGGCGTGATGTAGTAACAAACATCCATCCATCCAAACATCCAAATTTTCCCATTTATATATTAGTATAGATTATATGGATAGCAAAACAAAGTTGGATTGATGCACTAATTCAAAATACACGTATTTTGATTCAGCAACGAATGAATATGCGCTTAATATAAAAGTATTGTTAATATGCTTGTTCTTTATATATATGTAATATTATAATTACAGGCGAGTAAAAGAAGATGATTATGGAGTTATCAAGAGCCTTCCTTCCCAACATTAAACCATATTTTGTATTCCATTAGGAATGATTGTATAGTAATATATCTATATAAATAAAAATGAATGCTTGTCTGTAACCCTCTTATGCTTTTCCAAACCGTTCATCCGATTGTGATGAAATTTTGGAGAATGACTGGACGTATGGCCGTGAAAGTTTCTGATTTAGTAAAAATATGTTCCGATAGATGGCATGCACGTCATTTCGGCACGAGTCCGGCGTAAATACGTAATGATATAAAATAAACTGTGTATTGTTGTGCATAACAATAAACACTATGCTTTTGAAATAATATTTTTTATTTCAGTTTTTATTCCCGTTCGAAATAAATATTTATAAGCAAGACAGGACAGCTATTATGTTAATAAGTATTAAATTGAGTTTAGCTAAAGTTTACGCATCATTCACTGATTGTAGGCGGTGCGAAGTTCGCTGGGTTAGCTAATATGATGTAAATATATGGTTTTATAAAAATATTTTTGATCGAAACTAGTTAGGTAAAAGAGTGTAATGGTTTATTTTTACAATCCGCTTTTGTTAAGGCCATAAATATCCAATCTTTTCGAAAAATTTGATGAACAATCAATTCACAGCCGGGGATTCTTGTGTTAAGGTAAGAAAATTAAACGTAATACATTCTGTACAGTCGAACCATCAAAGTATGTTTATAAAAATAGTATCATATGCACAAATGCTTCCTTTTATTTCCGACGAAATTAATCGAAGTTTGCAAATTTCAGCTCTAATTTTGCATTTAAAATAAAATCATATAATTCGTTAAAAAAAGACTCAGTGTAGTGACAAATGCCGTATTTATAGCCTATTAGATGCTCTTTATTGACTCCCAAACACTTCCAGTAAATTTATTTTAGTAAGGTTACATTTTTTGAGTACATTTCCATCTTATTAAGATGTTAGTCTATATTCGGTCCTGCTTATTCTGAAGGAAGTAGTGTCCATGTTTAATATTCAAACAACGAGATGAAATATACATATTTTATAGGTATACTGATAATAATCTTAATTTACAAATTGATTTTTTTTTGTATTAATATTCGTACTAAATACCCTATAACATTGTTGCGAAATCTTCGTGAAGTTATCTTGTATTCAGAATATCGAACGATATCTTATAGTTGTCATGTGCTCATAAGGTGCTCTAATTTATGAGTCGAAAGAAATTGCGACGTAGACTAAATTGTAAGTCAAGGGAAAAAATTCTTTCTCTCTCTCTTACACACACATGTACGTGTATACCTAACATAGTTTTTCAGATGAATGTCCAACAAGAAAACACATTTAGTATTAACTTCAATTTATTTTTTCACGAGGGTGTAAGATTTATACATGGGTGTTCCACAAAGGTGGAACACGTCTGTTCACATCAGAACACAGGAGTTAAAATGTGAATGTTTTTTCCTAACTTCTTTTTATCCAGAAATTTTTTCAAGGACTTCTTTGATGCATGTCGATGTAAGAAATTGAATCTTAGATAATTATGAAAGGAATGTCTAGCTTCAGGAATAATTAGTCTATGGCTTATAACGTGAGAATTGCAGAATCAGCATATTCTTAAAGAGCATGTTACAAATAATTAAATGCTATTTGGACAAGGAAATAAAAATGAATCTTAGAATTTTCCAATGTTGAAATCTTTTTTAGATTTCAGCATTGGAAGGAAATCAGATCAGATATTTGCCGAAACAGTGAAAATCGTTTGAATTTCAGTTAAGCAATATAATATGTTATTGGAAATCATAAATTAAAACATTTCACGATTTTAAAATTGATGTAATAAAAAAGTCATTTTTAAAAAAAAATTTGAAACCGTGTGTTATTTGAATTTATTCAATAATATTTCTCGGAAAAACACTCAATTTCAGTTTAATTCTTAATTAACTAAAATCTTAAAAAAAAACACCTAAAATATCATTTAAAGTCTAAAATCTTAAAAAAAAACCATCTAAAATATTATTTAAGGTCTAAAATCTTATTATTAATGAATCAATATTAATTATTAGCAGAGAAAAATAAAGCAGACTAAAAAAGTCCGATTTTCACTCTCTGTCAGTAATTTATAACAGCACTTTTTAACGAACAGGCGCATTTATTTTTACTCCTTCACACATAGCGACTTCTTTACTTAATAGTTTAATGTTATTTACATTTCGAGCACTGGAGTTAAACGTCTGTCGAAATGACAGGATGTTACTTCATATACGGAAGTGATTAACTGATGCTTCCGATATTTTCAAATGGTATATTTTAGGAAAGATTTCGTTGCCTAAAATTATGTCAGTGTTCTTATTTTTCAAGAAGTGTTATTGGAGCTTGTTGTTTTACCTCTTGCTGAGCGAAATTCCTATGGGGTTGCTTCAAGAAGAAATGCACTTTCAAAATAAGAAACCTCCTACCGTTCCTGACGTGCTGTTTGATCTCGTTACGGATGAAATATTCTAAATAATGTCCGTACAGTATCCATGTTTGGTCACAACACAGATATGAAATATTACATTAAATTCAATAATTTGTTGCTTTACGAAAAAAAATGCATTGAGTTATATTCAAATCAATCACAAATCTGTTGTCCCAGAATTTTTGGAAGTAAAAAAAATCGGAAATGATTTATTTTATGAAAATGGTTATTTTATGTTTACATCTATTTAAATCAAAGTTGAATGAGATGAGGTGAATAATAACAAACTAATTAAGAAGCTGAAAAATGGTGAAATTAACATTTAAAATAGGAAAAGAATAAAATAATATAACGGATAATAAAATATATCGGATATAATAGATATAAAAATAAATAAAACAGACAAATTTAACAATTAATAAAATTTAAAAAATTAAAGGATTATTAATATAATATATATCCTTTAAATATTTCAGAATTACGCTACCAAAAATGACTAATGAAATTATCAATCATCATAAAAAGCTTAAAAAACGATTAGTTTTTAAAAATCAGACTTTACATGTAAAAAGCGACAAGGAACATTACCTTTTACTTTCTTTTTAAACTACTTTACCGACTTTTTACCCAATAAACTTGAACACCAAACATATTCTTGGAGTTTAACAATACAAGCTAGATTTAGCCATGTTTTGCCAAACGTTTCAACAGTTCTTGTTTCAGAAGACCATTTATTAAACTGAGGAAAAATGGTAAAATTTATATCTGTTTATCTATATAATAATTATTCGCTTAATTCATTTCACTCAACGATCTCTGAAATTAGTGCAGTTAATCATAAATATGGCTTAACATTCAAGAATATGTTGTCGGATGCGAAGAATATGGTATTTTTTTCTTTGAGATTTCCATAAAATAATCCTTAACTTTTCATCTGTATATATATCGATTTAAGCAAGTTAGAAAGTCTATTCACTTTTAAATTTATCGATTAAAATTTATATTATTTATATTTATATTATTTTAAATCATTTGTAATTGAGTTAAATCTGTAAATGATATAATTTTGAATGATATTACTCTATTACAGTATAGTATGTAAATAAATATAATATTAAATTATAAATTTTTTATTTAGCTTTTTGGATACATTGTTAATTTAATGGACTAAAGAACAATTCGTATTACGAACTATACCTTTATGTGAATTATATCCTTTGACTAATTATTTTATTTATAGGAGAAAAGAAAATATTACGTACTCTTTAGAGTCCAATATTCATCGACATGATACATCATGAAAAGATTTATCGACTTATAAAATAATATGACATAAAACTTCTCAAGAAAAACTTTTCCATTACAATGTGTCATATATAAAACAAGTTTAATATGCATAAAAATTATTATTATTTGAGCTTTACTCAAATACAATAATTTTATTCTTTATGCGTTTTTAATGAATGATTTTTTATTTTATTTTCTGGATTATAAATAGTAGTCTGGTGAAGGAAAACATACTTAAATGAGACTATTACTATTTTTATAAATGAGTGTTTTTTCTAAATTTTAAATTGTAGGTATTCGACGAAGGAGGGTTAAAAACAAAATTCATCAGATAATTTTAAACTTTTATTCAATTAGCTTAAGTTTTTTTTGCCATTTTTATCAAATAGCTTACATAAACATAGTAAAAATTATAGCAATATGCTGTTTTGAAATTCAAAATGCCGTATTAAACTTGAAGGCCCTTTTTTCTAAAGTTTCTATAGCTAGTTGTCGAATGGAATATGCATAGAATCTTTAAGTGGATTTCTTAAAAATTTAGATCACGTATTTGAATTATATCCATGTCTCTCCCTTTGTCACTGGTGATTAAATATCTTTCTCTTTTTGGTGCAACTTTTGTGACTTAGTTGACATTAGACCTTCAACTGTTTTCGTGCAAGGTAAAGTGCATGGTCGTAGACAATAGGCATTATTTTTAGACAACGTTAAGAGTTATTTTTTCCATGAATAATAACATGCCCAAACTTATTATTCTTTCATTAAAAAAACATAAATTCTGATTTCATTAGAGATGTTTAAAAGAGCAATAGAAATTTTTACTTTAACATCACATTTTATTAGAAAATTTATGCTTGTGAGAGGATGAGTTTGTGAGTGTATGCCTGCGATGTCCAGACAATCTTTCGTACTTACCACCATGAAATATGGTATAGAAGTAGTTGCAATGCTGCCTTAATTCACATAGAAGCCTGAATTTTGAAATTTAACGAAGAAAATCATTTATTTATTTTTTATAATATTGGCAAATATACTAATGCCAATAAATTAAAGATAGTTCAGAGTCACAAGGAAATTGGACTCTAAAATACATATATTACCCGTAAAATGACAACAAACATCTTCAAAAATCGTATGAAGATTGCAGGAAGCCACTACATGAACACTTATAGTACATCACAATAACGCGAATGAAGGGAGTGGTGTGTAAGGAATACAGGCATAAAACAAGAAATAAAATTGTTCACAAGTGCTTTATAAGACTAACAACAAAGTTATGATACAAAGGATGCATTTGGCTGGTTTTTCACGTATTAGAATTGCCGGCCGTCTGAAATGTGGTGGTACCCCAAATGGAAGTATCCGAGGAACTTGGAATCACTCAGAGTGTCATCCCCAGGCTTTGGCAACGATTCCAAGATGATGGTAATGTGAGTAGACGCAACAGCACAGGTCACCCCCCGAGTTACAATGCCGAATGATGACTGATATTTGGCAGTTACTGCCAAAAGAAAGAGACGGAGCACAGACCTGTTTCTTCAGCTCTCTTCATCCACTGGTACGACAGTTTCAATGCAGACCGTGCGCAGACGCTTAAGGCAAATTGTTCTATATGCTAATAGGCTTGTCAGATTTGTTCCACTTGCTGCAACTCACTGTCGCATGCGACTAGCCTAATCATGCATTGTGGACATTGCAGAGGGCTTATGTGATGTTTTCCCATGAGTCAAGGTTTAGTTTTCAATTTGATTCTCGCCGTACTTTCCTACGGAAAGCGCCAGTATCCGTTAACACCAAGAGAACATCATTGAAAGATACCGTTATGGTGGTGTAGGATTTCTCGTTTGAGTAGGAATTATTCTGGGTTCCAGAACTGACCGACAATTTCATATTGAAACCATGACAGGCATAATCTATGGGACGTCATTTTGGAACAACACGTACGTTTGTTTTGATGCACCATGGTGCAGAATTCGTGTTTATGGATGACAACGCCGTCCTCACAATCACAAACATGGTAAACGAATACCTTAGATTGGCGGATACCCCCCGTATGAAATGGCCGACATTCTCACCGGACTTGAATACAGTAGAGAATGCGTAGGACATGTTTTACCTACAAGTTGCAGCTCGTCAACCACTTTTTACATGTCTATGGGAACTTTGGAGAGCGTTGCTTGATGAGTAGATTAATATTCTCCAAGATCAGGCCGATACTTTGATACTCAGCATGCCTAGGTGTTACATGGATTGTATTGTTTTTCTTATGGGAGACGTACTATGTATTAACCATCATACCAACCCTGTAATATTGTTATTTGTAAATAGTTTTTTTTCGTAATTTGCCCCAGAGATTAAAAAATTGCAATTTTTAGTAATGATATCAAACATATAGCATCTTCTTGGCTCTTTACCTTTTGTTCAATAAATAGGTTTTACAAATAAGTCACACTTATTTTGCTTCTGACTCTTTCTTTTCCTGAACTTGCATTATCTTTAATTTATGGACACGAGTACATTAGCATGTAGTATTGTTTCTAATTATCGTAAAAAAGAGATTTATGCACTGTCAAAAATAGCCAATGGTTATCCTTCCAAAAAATATATTTTGCCTGTATGATCTTACTTCCTAAATTGTGATAAATTTTTTAAAAATCTGTCACTTTTCCTCCAAAATTTAGGAATTGGAACTAACATTTCTGTGTCTGGCATTCTAATTCCGTCATTTTTTTTTTCAAATTTTTTGGAATCAAAATAAGAAGGACAGAAATAGAGGTATTCACTGATTTAAAAAAAAAAGAGAAATTGCTTTCCTTTTGAATTTAAAGATCATCTCCGACTTAAAGGAATAAGTTTCACTACTCCACTAAAGCAACAGTCCTTAGTTTCGAGATCAGATCGTCTTATTTCCGCAAGCTCACCATAAAATGGTAATTCATAAATTTGGAAATTTGTGTTATCTTTAGATTTTGATACATCTTTATTATTAATTATTCTTTCAATTCTTATCCGTGTATATTATTGCTGTGAAGAAAAATAAACAAGCTACTGTATTTTTACGTTATTTCCATACCCCAGTTTTATGTTATTGCTACTTCGAATTTTCCGACTTTCAGAAAAATTCTAACGGGCCTGCTCAATCTGCCAATAATTCAAATTATCTGAAGAAAATATTATTTTCAAAATGCGGTTAAAATCTTTTTTTATATGCTCTTTATATTGTATCTTTTCAACAATGTCAATGTGGCTTGAAAGCAAGTGTACAACTACGAGTGCAAAGAATCTTAGGTGAAGTGTCAAACTCAAGAATATAGTCTTGGGCACGAAAATCTTTTATAGGGTTCTATAAAAAGCACTAAATAGGTCGGGAATAAGGCGCTTGGAAACTATACTGTGATGTTTATCTGTATGTTTATTTATTCGTATGTATGTGACTGCGATAATTCAAAAATGCTGTAACTTAGATAAATGAAAGTCGCCATGTAATTTTTTTTGTTCAAAACTGTAAATCTTGTATTAAAATTTCTATCTAATAGATCAAAAAGAAAATTCACAAAACATTTATTTTTTCTTCATTATTCTATAAAACGTAAAACGCGACAAATTTTGTGGATTTTGCTGTGACTTTCGAAGGAATGCCAGTTCCATTTCTTCCCTGTCGATATACTCAAACTTATTATGTTCAGATGGTGCAAGCTCTTATAAGGAGAACAATTTAAGAAAAAATTGGAGGTTGATACTTTCGAATGTTTTCTAATTTAATTTAATATTTGAAACTTTATCGAAACATACATTTTTAAAGAACAGATAGTTATAAAGCTATGTAAGTATAGGAAGTTTTAGAGTGAGAAGCAGCTTTAAGTTGTTTATGAACCGACATTCAAAACAATTTTGTTGTAAAAACTTACTATGCATGAAGGAAATGATTTCATTAAGGATACACTTAGAATTCTCCTTAAAAATATCAGCAAGAAAATCTATTTTCTCAAAAATTATATGAGGAATTTTAAGATCATGAAAAAAATTTTAATAGTAGATATAGTGTAAACTAACAGGTCATTCTGAAAAAGTTTAGCTTTGAATTGAATAAAAGAAACGGATAAATAATGAATAAAATGTATACAATACATGTTTAATGAAATATAAATTCACAAAATCCCAGTTCACTTGAATAATATTATTTATGCATAGCATGCATATATTGCATGATAGATATAACAGCAACTGAAAGGCACGTCATTGTACTGGCAATTGAACGACTATGTTTAGTGAACAGAAAATAAGTATTCAAAATCTTGCCATTTGGAGCAACTCATACTTTGCATTTTATTATTTATATCACTGTGTTGTTATCATTGTGAAGTTGTATTCGTTTAAAAGAAATAGACACAATGCACATACTTTAAATAATGCGCCCATTTATTTTACTTAGTTAATTAAAGATAAGTCTATCACGGGTTTGCTGTACACTTATGATCTTATGTTACATTGTAAAAACGACTTTATTTTTGTTTTCATGAGTTTCGTCTCATAATTTTAGACTCCCCCAATAGATAAGAAAATTAGTAAAAGTTTTCAGATGTTAAATAGGTCTTCTGAAACATTTACACTTATTGAAATTTCATATTTGGGATTGTCAGCCTTTGAAGACCAGTTGGTTTGCTGAGAATATTGGTTGTGTTTAATTTCAGTTTAATGAAATTCCAGTTCATACATATTTGATGTTTTCAGGATTTCCTCAATAAAGTATTTTCAAACAACAATTTGTGACAAGCGTTAAAGCCGTGTTATTTTAATTCGAAATTTAAGCAACATTATTCTAATAATTTAACATATTCTGTTTATTTTGGCATGAGTCTTCTCAATGGAATGAAGTCCCCTGTTATCATAGAGCCACTAACGTTTTAGATGTAAAGGTTACCTATTTCAATCTGCAGATTGTCCTTTGTGGTAATTCTTATTCATCAAATAAACTGCTTGGGTATCAAATAAACTGCTTGGGTATCAAATAAACTGCTTGGGTATCAAATAAACTGCTTGGGTATTATTATTTTTTTAGAAATAGAAATAGGTCATGCTTCCGGAAGCATGATTACGAATCAAAAGTAATTATTAAAAAAAAAACATTTGATGCGCTGAAGACATTTTTTTCTTCTAATTTCTTTGGTTGACATTCGAAAGTTCTTGATGCTTTCCTTTTCTATAATCAGATACCTGTGTTAAAACTGATGACCTTTTAATGGGTCTAGACGGACTATTTTTCTTTTTAACTTCTTATTCACTGCTACTCCGTGACAGAAATTCAAAGTTCTTATTTTATTTTTATTATTCGGTTTGTGCAAAGCGTGAAGGTTACAAATGCAGCAATTAATTAAAAGCTAAGTTGAAGTAATAAATTAATAAGGCATCTATTACTGGTGATAACATTAACATGTTTCGTCCCGCTAATAGGTATACTTCTCAATTTTTACGGACATGTTTCTTGATGCTGAGTTTCCTTCTAATTCTTTGTTCTGTTTTACATTTGTCAAGAATTATAACTTCCAGTTGACATACGTAGAAACGCAAGGACAGGGCCAAACTAAGAGTATAATTTTATCTTTGTTCCAAATAAATAACAATGACTCTAATTCCTCTTCATGCAGAAATAGAACTATTAGAATTCAAATGCAGTAGTAAACACTTGTTAAAATAAGTTTAAAATCTTTCTATTTGTATCACGTGTTATTAAGAAAGCAAACATAAGTAATTTAATTTTACTATGTCACAATTTTAATTCATAATTATTTCTTTAATTATCAGTGATTAATTTTACGTTCTATTTTTCTAGTTCACTTTTTTTCTATTTTTTTCCAATCAGCTTCTCTTTAAATGAATAACAATAGTTTCAATAGATGGTATTCAAAGGATTAAAGGATACATTCTTTTACACAAAAAAATAAGATTTGTCGCGCCAATTTCACAAACTATCATTTGTAGAAAACAGACAAAAAAATGATCTAGTATTCACACGATAGACAAAAAAAAATGATTTAGTATCCACGCGATCATTGGTTTATGGGAGTTATGACAAATAACAGATTAAATGTTCATATCTAAACATGGCTTGAAATCAAATTGTAAAAAGTGAGAATCATTTTCAAGAATTCCTATGTTATAAAAAGTACAAATGAAAGTAATTGAAATTACTTGTATCCTTATCAATAATAAATTCTTGCTACTATTTCAACTATTAAATCATGCAGCAAGTAATTAAATTAGATTTCATTTAAGAATTCAGTATTGTCCTTTTTTCCAACACTCTGCTTCCAACATTAATATATTTACTTAGGGAAATAAATTCAAAAAGGCACGTAATTTAAACGTACAATGATTTATTTATATTGCTGATCTGTGCTAAAAAATTGTTTTAAAAAACTTAGCAGGCACAAGACAATTAAAATTTGAAAGGATTTTTTAAACTTAAGGGAAACTATAAATGACTTTATAAAAACTTGTTAAAATGTACTTCGTTTCAATAGAATAGGCTGGCTCAAAATGTTTGAGATATTTTTGTGTTTATTTAAATATATAAATTATAGTTTATTACGCCAATCTTACTGCTATTTAAAAGTATCTGTTAAATACTTAATCTAACGTCTTTGTCAAATAAATACTTTATGTGACTTGTCGCTGTCAATTAAATTCTTTATGTAACTTGTCTTTTAATAGATGCTTCATCACAACATTTTTAAAATTCAAATTTTGATAGTCATATAATTCACTCCTGCAGTTATAAAGGCTTTAAATCCGTAATGTACTAAATGTCTCTCTAATTATCTATCAGCTCTCGCAAAATTTCAATTTTAAATCAAAGTGGAAATTATTAAACTTCAAATTGTTATAAAAACCCTTTTTTACCGAAACCAAGTATTTTTTTTAAATATAAGTAAAAGAGAATCATTATGTGCATTACTGAATAATAACAATAATTTATGTAATATTTCAAGAATTATTCAATAAAAATTACTTAGATTCATCCTAAATTTCAGGTTTTAGTTATACTTTGAAAACGATTTAAATGATGCGAATAATACTATTTTATTTTATTTTGGTCTAGAAACATAATTAAAAAATTATTAAGTCTAAACATCTACATCTTTTATACATCTTTTAGTTATAAGGAATTATATTCTACGAAATATTTTTGAAACTTCAACTTTCAAATAAATAAATGAAGGTTTTAATCTTCTACTATCAAATTTGATCGTCTTATAAAGTTTTGAATATTCTGTTCTGTTTTGAATGTTCTGAACATTCAACATTTTCATTCTTAGGCCAGTTAGTCTTGAGAAATTCTGGACGTTGATTGGGGTATCATCTTTGGAATTGTCGATGATTATGGAAGAAAAAGAATGGGATGAAGGTTATAATTTCATTTATAGACCTGTTAATAGATACATAGGAAATAAAGCTTGAAGTTTCTTGGTGCGTGGGATCAATTCTTCATCAGATTTTAATCCAAGAAAAGAAAATCGGCAAGATATCATGGTTATTGCAGTCAGCAATCAACAGTCAGAAACATCGTTAAAAATATCTTAATCATATCATTAGCCGATTGACTATGCTAGTCAATGATATTAAGCCTAAAATTCACCAATGATATGCGATCAGTAGTACAAAAGTACACTTATTACTTAATTACAGATCCAAAGTAGCAATTTATCAATGAATAGGTCTGAAATTGAAAATAAAATAAAAATATAATAAAGTAATGTAAAAGTTTAACTAAATCAAGGCAAAATAAAGAAAAGAAAGAAAATTAAAGAAATAATAAAATAAAGAATAAGCTATTTAAATTACATTTACGGATGAAAAGTATGATTCCATTTATAATTTGAAAATTTAACAGAAATAATAAGTAATTTATATTAATAATATCATATAATACTAATTGATATACCCATCATTGCTTGGAATTTAAATAATTTCATGCATAATATTTTAATATAAAAATAACAAAATTGTAATAAACACAATACTTTTATTATACCAAATCACCGTTAATCCATTGATAGCTGAATTTGATCCTTAGTTATATGCTGTTGTATTAACATTTATTATCGAAAAAAATATTACAATTAAAACTTTTCTAATTACCAAAATGCTGGAGCATCAGACTCTTTTAATCTGTAAAATTTATATTTAATTGATAACTGAGCAAATTTGCATATGGGAAGGTTTCAAAAAAATTTACTTAAATAATCGTTTGCTTTTTTTTAAAAATCGTCAAGTTGAGTTGTTTAAATTAAATCGTATACGAGTCACTTGTAATCGCTTGAAAATGGATATAATTTATACCTTTCAGTAATTTTTTTACCGTTTTATCACGGCATTAAACCAAAAGAGTAAAAAAAAAAAAAAAAAAAAAAGTGGAGAGAGATTATTCAAAGATACAAGACAATTTTTTTTTTAATTATTAGCATTCTACTGTTAACTATATTTCAAAATCATTTGAATTAAATATTGGAAGCATTTATGAAATTAACAAGTAGTATAATTAAAAAAATTAATTCAATTCCTACCTGGGTCAACAAAGAATATCGTTATTTTAGTTAATTTTTATTAAATAACTATCAAAAAAATTATTAAGCATTAAAAAAATTAAATTTAGTACATGAATTAATTTTTAAAGAAACTGTTTTAATATCAAGTATCATCCACAACAAGTTTCATATATCACTATTATATTACTTATTAAAATGCCTAGCTTGGTGACGAATCTAGCGATTCTATTTAAAGTAATTAAATTTAATTGATGAATTAATATTTAAAACAAAACTGTATTAACAACAAGTATCATCTACTACAAGTTAAAAAAAATGTATTTGAACTTGAGTGGATGAATAGAATATATATCAACGATTAAAAATTTGAACAAGATATATATAACTCTCCTTATATATAAATGAATATATATAAGGAGAGTGTGACCTAATACCAGTGAAAAAGAAAAGAAACTACACTGTTCTGGTATCATTGAAGGGTGAAATTTTGAATTTTAAGATGATATTAAAATATTTCTTGTTAAATAATTTTGCTCCAAAATTACA
>JAPMOQ010016740.1:146315-158892 GCA_026543055.1 Argiope trifasciata
AAGAATTTTGTATGTTGGCCAAACATGGCGGATTATAGGAAATCAGAGAATGGCACTAAACATAGAGTGAAAGTCTACAAATGGGTCAGCAGCGTGTACCTCTTTTTTTACCTACTGATCTGCATTTTTTTCTTGCTGCCTTCCTTCGCTTTGCTTTTATTTACTTTTTTTTATTTTTATTTCTATTTAGTTATTCACGTGAGGACCGGTTCACTGATGGATTGCTACTACTCTCCATTTCAGAAAGTCAGTCTCTCTTTTTTTTTCCTGCTTCTGTACAGCGAAATCAAAAGTTTTCTAATCTTCAGTTTCTTCCGCTCTTCACCTTCAAACAATTAACGTTTTGACTTCGCGCGCACTTGTCTTTTCTGATCCCACTTCATACCTTGTTGGAATTCTCCCGTGAGACAACGCAGAAAACTAACTGTTCACGAAGCAATTGTTGATCCGTTCTTCGCAAAGTTGGAAAGATGTGTATGCTGTTTTTATATGTGAATCCGAATCCCGGAGCAAATGGATTTTATTTGATTCTGGCGAATACTAGAGATGAATTTTTTTACCGTCCAAGTAGGGTTGGCCATTTTTGGGAGCACAATCCAAACATTATAGGAGGTATGTGCTTATGTTTTAATGTTACAATGTGTACAATGTGATAAAATATCTAAAAACTGACTAAATATTTATATATTTATCTATATACATAATTTTATTGTTGAAGAACAAGTTTTTAGCAATAGTTTCAGACTTTAAAACTGTCTTCAAAACGAGACATTTGAAGTATTCAGAAAGGCATTATGTATTTTATAATAAATCGCTGTATAGATATCTTATTTTTATATTTTCAATGTTTTAGTAAAATTTTCTACATTGTATTTTAAATTAAACTCTAGGGAAATGATGCAAATGAGCCAAATGAAAGTTATTCAATAAATATGGTAATCTGAGATAGAAAATTCAGAGCTGTGTTGTTTATTTGGAAAATGAGCCCATGAATGGTGTTTTTTTATTATTAAAGTACACATTTTCTTAAATTATTTATTTGATTAAAAATAGCACGGAGTTCGAGCACTTGAAGGAACACTGAAAGAAATGTTTGCCTTTCTATTGATTAGTAATAGAAGAAGAGTGTAAAGTCATCGCTCACAATTTATTGTGGAATTGTATTTTTGATGTAACCATCATACTTTTTAAATACACTGACGAGGTATCTAGTTATTTCAAAATAGCCCTTTTTTGCTACTCCTTTCAGGCGATATTGCATCATGGAGAGGATGATACGCAGTTTGTAAAAAAACTTTTAAAGTTCTTTGTCAAGAGTGTTTTTCTTTTTTGTCATTCTTTTCAGATATTGATTTTTATTTTGTATTCGAACATTGTTTCATTTGCTTATATATATATATATATGTATATATATATATATATATATATATTTGGAATTCAATTTGTTTGTAAACTACACTTTTTTGCCTTAATCTGAAATTATATTATATCCTCTCTTTATATATATTGCTTGCTGAAAAATAAACGCTTTTTTTTCTATTTTTCCTCTTACTCCTTCGTGCGAAAATCAAAGACAGAGAATTTTCAAATCTGACAGAGATAATAAATACCATAATGTGATTGCAAACTAAATACCGGTACCTGTATTATTTCAAAATACAATTTCTTAGTAACTCCAGTATTTTTTGTTAAATAATGTTCCAAGCCCTAAAATAATAAATATTAAATAATCGCTCACACTTTGAAATTACAATCATTAAATTTTTTTATCATACATTTCTCTTTTGCAAATTTTTTTGTTTATAAAGACGGCCGATTTTTGGTATCTCCTATGTTTTGATTCTTTATAGGGTCTGTGGATAAAATATTTCATATATATTATCTGTTTGGTTCCCAAATGCTTTGGTAAGATGGGATAAATAAACTGTCGTAGATATAAGCAATTCGAGAAATAATTATGTTATATAATTGCAATACATTATATTATTTGCAAATCTATTACATAATCGTATCTCTTATATATTTTATTTTATATTTTATCTTATATATTTTATTTTACATAGTAATTAAGCATGGGATTTTTTTTTGTTTAGAACTTTTATTCCTTGCTAAATTTATCAATAAATGATACAATAAAGGATTTATAAACATTTCGTTTCCTGCGAAATAATGTTCTATAAATCTGAAATCTTGTGTTTTATTTAGAATTTAAGAAACTTATTTTATGATTTTTAAATTCATTTTAAGTGTAAAAAACATTTTCCTGCAAACAAATGCAAGACAGGCTGAATTTAGCCAATTTTTTCATATTTTCCTACATTTATCATAAGCTGTCTTTCTAGTAATTAGATCATATAAAATTACTGATAAATGTATTAAAAAGTGTTTTACCCTATCATATAGTGATTGTTTATTTTCTATTATACATGTGCGTGTTATTTAATTATTAGAAGAAATGAATACAATTTAGTTTTATTCAGCAAATTTTTCTTGAGTAAATACCTGATACATATTTTATTTCCAAATGACACGGTTGTAATGTACTTTTGAAACAAATACGTTTTCGCGAAACTGCGTAATATCGAAAAAAGAGCATAACTTCCTAAAACTCAAAAGGAACACATTATTATATCTTTATAAGTAGGAAAAATCTTTCATTAGATTGTTGTTAAATTATCAGAATATCTAAAATATTAATTTTTGTTAAATAATTTTATCTTCATCATCATCACAAAAAAATCGAAAGTGTTATTTTTTTCCTCAACGTACTTTTCCTCTTCATTGTTTTCAATTATTTGATTTTAGCTGTGACATCTTTACGAAGTAAGCCTAAGACATTATACTGTAGAGGTTTAATTTTTTTCAATTGTGTTATTGTCTCCTGAAATGTTAAAGCACATTGCATGTGTTATTACCACAAAACTGGCTACCACGTATTCTACTTTTCTCGCTGTATCTTGGTTATCTAATGCAGCCATACAGCCGAAATCTTCTCTTAATAAATTCTGTTAATATAGTTAGTGTCTATAATTTCTATAAATACGATCAGTCCTACTAATGTAGATTTTTACTTGAAAAGCTTCAGAAACTGATAAATTAAACTTTAGTTATTTATTTAAACATTATAAATGAACAGAATGTCATGAAAAAACCAGCGAAAACACACGCTGTAAAACACTTTTAGTACAAAATACTGTGCAATATCATCATAATGCTTTTGGATATTCTTTCCAGTATTTATCTGATATATCACACAATATCCTGTAGTAGTGAATCCTGCACTATCAACACAAGATTCTTCCATAAAGTTGTACTATATTGTAAGGAAAGATGAAAGTTTTACCACAAATACCTAAGTTGCTACATTAAATAAAATTCATGAATGAATCCATGAAATGAATGTCGGACAACAAAATTCCAAAATAACTGCCTCCAAACTGGGAATTTTTTGCTGAATTGTATTTATGCAATACAATTCAGAATACTTTGTTAAGATTCGTTTAATTTTGAAAATAAACTAAAAATAAAATTAACATAAATAAAATTATTCCTAATATTTTAAAATAGAAAAGTTTATTTTGCGTATTTGTCGACAAATTTAATAATGTCGACAATTTCATTTTCTTAATGAGTATTTATTAGATAAAAGCATTATGAGATTATTAGAATGTATTCATGATTTCCTTCAATAGATTTATCGTCGACTACATTTAAAACTATCCACGACGACCCCCATACCCGAAAGGGTGTAAAACCTTAAAGGTCAAAATTCAAAGTTGACAATAATTGCCTTTGAAACTAACAATAATTATAAAAGTTTCTTGATTGAGCTAGTTTTAACTTGGCGTAGTTTAACCAAATTTGGTTGTTATTGCACCCTCCAAAGAAAGCAAACTTTTTTATTGGAAGAAAATGATATTAAAGGATTAAAACCAACTGAGTAGCTCAAATAGCATAATTTGAAATATGGCTTAAGTAGCATAGCTTAAAATCTAAATTTTTCGCTTAAGATACGTAAGATAAAGCCCTCATTACTTGATTACATCAAGATTTGCATAAGATACAAAACTCTCAAAACTTTCGTATTCTTATAACTAAATTTTTATTAAAATTATTTTTATTGCAATTTTAAAATAATCGAATTGTTTTTTCATACATCATTTAAATTTTTTTAAATTTGAGTGTAGCATGTATATCGATGATATTTACATAGCCGTGATTGAAATATCTATGGAACAATATTTCAAATCAAAGCAGATATGACATTCCTCCTGTATAATGTATCGAAAAGACTCAGAGAAAGAAATTTCCTCTGTTAATGTCATTTATTAATAGCATTAAAAAAATCTCCTAGAATAATTAGCTTTGCATACAGCTAGCTTCCTCTGGGAAAAGTAGAAGTGTACCGCAGACCATAATGTGCTCTTTTTAAACAGTCCGATTAAAGCTATGATTGTTTGTCAGAGCTGCATTTCACAAAAACAAACAAGATAAAAAAAATTATATCGAAGCATAAAGTAGAGAAGAAAAGCTCTGTAACCACAGATTCGTCATTCAATAAATTTTCATTGATGTTTTTTTTTCCTGAGGGCGTTGCTTTGGAAACTTAAGGAAGTCTGTAGCAGATAAGTCGCAGGAGTAACTTTTAGCGCAAATATGAGGCTTTGAAATTATATATGAGAGGAATTTCCGGCATTGCAAAAATAATTTAATTTTATAACTAATAATATTTTATAATAAGTAATGTAATAATTAAAAATTACTGTTATCGATTAGGTGTCACTGTGATGCTCCCTGTAGTAATTCATTTTTTCTGTTTAATATCCAATTAAATAGAATGAATTGACCCCAGTAAATGGAATCATTTCATAGGAAATTATAGTCATATGACAAATATAACTGTGTATGCCATTAATCTTGGCTATGCTGTGATACTGTGATAACATTTTATAAACATCTTAAAAACAGAGGATATTTTGGATGTTATGCTTGGATACAATGGTTAAAAGAAAGATAAATATTGCACAAAAGTATTTTTTGAATTTTTATTTTATAGGTTTGAGTTATTAAAAAAAGGGTGCAATGAAAATCCAAATGGGCAGAACTGTCGAAATCCTCCTGTATACTATGTTATTCAAAGACATTTACCAATACATTAATCTACAAATTTATATAGAGGCCGCGGTAGCCTGGTTGGTAGAGCGTCAGTCTCGTAACCAAAAGGTTGCGGGTTCCGTCCTCGTCTTGGCCGAAGACCGCCGTGTTGGCTAATGGTAGTTGGGGGACGTTAAATATGTCGAGACTGCAAAGTCCTTCAAGTTTCCATAACAAAACGATACCTCTGGGGGTACTGAATCAGGGATGAGTCGGTCTCTGATTTGGATCTAAATTCCGAATTGCTGATGGATGAATGAGTGTATAAATGAATTCGACCACCCCCTAAAAAGGGTTGTGTCGTGTGTGTGAGCTAGAAGTCGGACTTCTGCCCTCTGGGTGCTCAGGGGTCTTTACCCTCAGAAGCTACTGCACCCCCTTTCCGTGAAAAACACGGACACAACAACAACAACAAATTTATATTATAAATAAAAAATGTTTTGATTGCTAATTTCATACAAATTATCTAAATATATTATAGATATTAAAGTATTGTTCAAAAAATTTAGACTAGAGTAGTTCTGATAAAATGAATGAGCATCGGGTGATGTAAGGAAAAATGGCATATTAATGGATGATTTTTGTATGTTCCCGAACTCATGTTAATAATTATAATATCCTTAATATTATAATTTTAGGTATTGGTAAGGAATTGGAAGAACATCGAATGAAGAGCTCAGTAATCTAGAAAAGTTAGCAGCTGCGTTTTCTCACTTTTTATTAATTTATCTATAAATTAAGCTACATGACTTTGAAACAATAAAAAATGTTACATAGAAGGAAAAGCAATTTATACGTTAGACGCAAATCGTTTGTTATATTAAAACTGATATTAAATGTTAAAAGAATTCATCATAAATACCCGAAGGACAAATGTTAGAATAGTAGAAAAATGCAGAAAATGAAAAACTAGGACCAAGAGCACGACTTAGCTTCTTTATGCTTCACATTCACTTGCACAACTCTCTTTTACAAGGGAACACATTCCCAAGCATCACAAATAGACCACAAAGGAGAGAACAACTGCCCGAACTTGGGCGCTAACCCGGGACGCCCGGATTAAGGGAAGGACGCGCTACCCCTATATAATTACATCGGCTCTCTGTTGATATGCACCCTATTGATCAAATTTGTCAACCTATGTCGAATTCTGAATTTAATTAATGAAAGGTAAAGCATAAGGAATGCACATTTGGTTTTTTGGAATGCACTTCAATATATTGAGCAGAAAAATCATGTCGTATTGAATTATTAAATATGGAAGTTGGGGGAGGGAGGGGAGAGGGAAATTCACTCTTGAACAAAACTAGTTCTGTTTTCGGCCAGCAGATGGCGCAGTCAGATTTCTGATGCAGGATTATGCAAAGCAATAAACGATATAAAAAGGAGCAACAGCAGCATAGCTGAGAACGCCCTCTTAGTTAAACTGTATTATAAGAATTCGGAAAATGCCACTGCGGCATTGCGAGCGTATTGCTACATGAAGGGTATGTCAGATAGCAAAGGACCATTAACGCGTTCTGCACTGAACAAAATGATGAAGAAATTTAAAGCTGCATGTTCTTTGGCGTCACGTCCAAGAAGTGGACGTCCGTCACAGCCGCTGCTATTGTCACGACATTGGAGCAGAAGGTACAATCTATGTCGGTGATTTCTGCATATGGGGAGTGCAGTGCTCGAGAAGTTTCGAGGCAGACAGGAGTGCCGTGTAAAAGGATCTAGAGAGCACTGCGAATAACTTTGAAACGGTATCCCCACAAGTTGGAACATCATCAGGCATGGAAACCTCCTGACTTCAACTCTCGCCAAGATTTTGCCAATTTGATATTCAGTAGGATAGAAGCGCAGCTCGACTGGCTGCACACTATGTTTTGGACAGATAAAGGTCGTTTTCACACTCTCTGGCGCTGTTAACACCCACAATTGTCGAGTGTGGATCAGAGAAAATCCAATGCGTTTGTTGAGGAACTCTTTCAACAGATTAAAGTGACAGTCTGGTTTTGCTCTTCTGCTAGTTTCATAATTGGTCCATTTGTTTTCAAGGAAGTCACATATACGTGTTTCAAAACAGTTTCGGCCTCTAGTCAGTGGTATGCAGCACTGTTACAGAATAACATTATTCCCGAACTGCAATTGCGACAGGCACTCCAAACGGTCACCTTTATGCAAGATAGAACATTACATCATACTACTCTGCTTCTGCAACGCTTGCTACGCTCAACGTTTGGGGAGGATCATATTATCAGTCGATACTTTAATCATGCATGGCCTCCAAGATCTCCCTATCTGACACTTTGTGATTTTTGGCTGAGGAGATTTTTGATGTCCAAAGCGTACCGCGATCAATCGGCATCACTAACTGCGCTGAAATATGCCACCCGCCAATATTTGTCTACCATAATGCAAGAAATGATACTAAATGTTGAAGGTGTGGTGACTTGTTTCACAGTTGTACTTCTGAATGAAGCACATTGAACATTGAACTAATTAACTATAATTAAAATTACTTGAAAGTTGTTAAAATGTTTTCTTTTGTAAATCATCTTTTGGCGAAATAAAAAATTATAGCGCTATCAATTAGTTGCCAACAGAACTATTTTTGTTCCGTTGCCACACAAAACCCGGCTTCTTTTTTCATCCATTTAGTGCAAACCGCATCTTTTTATCTTTATTCGTTTTCTAATTATTTATTTTTAAAGTTCTTCCTGACTTTTGGATCACCTCGTGTATATTGTGAATGCTTTATTGTTTGAATGTATTAGAAAGTCATGTTAAGGGTACTTCTACTGATGGCATTTGTAATTAATCTTTTTCGTAGGTATGAATTGAAGTTTACTTACAATATTTATTGCTTCAAAATACAAAGTAAATATCGTAATACTTGAAATAAATAAAATAATTTTAATTTTAATTCTTAAATTTGTTCCAATTACTCGTAAAACCTTTGAATTCAAAATAAAACACTTACGCTTTTACCACACAGAGATAGAAGTGTAGGGTACGGGAACGGCCAAAAACATTTGCATATATCTTTCCACGGTAAAATTAGATTTTAATGGCTACAAGAAAAAACTTAGCCAAATTATGAAAATATGCTCTGCATTTATCTATTCGAAACAAATCGTCAAATTAGCAGCATTTTTTTGAGGTTTTTGATTGCCGTTACATTCGGCAAGTATTCTTTACAGCGAAAGAAATACGCTGTAGAAAGAGAATACAATTAGATTAATTGAACGAAGTTGGTCTTCAGTTATTAATAAAAAACTATAATTGGCCTATAGAATATTACGCTTTTTATGCTGCTTTTTCAATTTTTATTCCTGAGTATAATGAAAAATCTCATCCTGTATAAGAAAATTCTGCTTTCATGTATTAATAGTGAAATTTTTAGTGTTGGTACTAAATTACATTTTTTAATTCAAAACTCTATTTTTTATGGATTTTCGCACTTTTTATTATTATAATAACAATAAAAAATGCTTTACATGGAAATTTAGAAAATGAGTCATTTGGTGAAATGTTATCTGGTAACGGTTCAAATTCAACTCAAAATAATTATCAAAAAACTTCAAAAAGGGATTATTATCTACCAAATAAAACGTCATTAGAAAATAATTTTTCTTGCACTGTTTTCTAAAAAATATTTTAAATGGATTCTTTTGTTCTCTGTTTTGAAAAAGAAATTGGTCCATTTCGATGTTATTTTTAGAAATGCGTTCTAATAATTAATATAAAAAAAGTCTCTGCTAACAACCCAAATGTGGGAATCTATTCTTCATCAATTCATGGTAGTGGCAAATTAATAATAAATAATAATGAATAGGAATTTTTAGCCACGAAACAGTAAACATACATAGAATGATATCTTTTGTAATATAGCAAAAATTATTTTTAGAAAGTGAAGTGAAAAAATAGCATGTGTACCACTCATTGGCGGATTTATTTATTTCATGATCCAAAACCATGCTCAAAATGAGTCCCTATTTATCTTTTTTAACAAATTGTCAATATATTGAACATTTCACCATATTAATGACTTATTTCAATTCAAAATTTTTAATTAATTATTATGACTCCAGACTGTTCATTACCTACGTTTTTATACGATATTACAGAAGCAGAGTTTTGGTAATTATATATGTATAATTACAAAATTAAATTAACAGTATTATCGTCATAATTACATATAAAGTAGAGACATATAGGAATATGACCATTTATGCATGATAAAGTGTTAATATTATCATAATATTTTATGATTAATAGATTTTGTATTGTTAAAAAACTTACTTATTAGGTTAATTGGAAAATACAGTTTTTCAATGAAATTGCTTGCGATCTCCTCTCAGCCTGTATGTTCAATATAATTTGCTAGTGGAAATCTGCCACATCAAACACTTAAAGGAAAACTTTTTTCCCTTCTTTTTATAATGCAAAATGTAATGCAATTTCAAAATGAAAATTGTTTTGAAGCCACGATGCAAATTTTTACCATGAAGTTTTTAAAATGTCAAAAGACACTTCATTATAAACAGATATAATAGCATTTGTATTTTAGATACTAATGGTATAGTGTACGCGACGTTTTCCCCGTGATCTGGGCATCCTGGATTCCAGTCCAGGTTCAGGCATGGTTTCCCCTGTGTTCTATCTGTGAGGTGTGTGAAAGAGCCCCCCCCTTGTAAAAAAGGGTTTTGCAAGAGTGGGAATGTCATCTTCATATGAGTTGGAAGTCAGACTTCTGCCCTCCGGTTCTCAAGGGCTTTTATCCTCAGAAGATACTGCACAAACTTAGCTTAAATCGACCGTGGACATTTCAATGACAAGTAATAAGTAACAGCAGCATGGCATACGAATGGTGCGAAATAATACTAAAATAGTTTTTTTCTAAATTATAGGAATACAACAAAAAAATTAAATGGGTGAAAATGATAGAATACAAAATATGATTTGAAATATATGTTCAAAAAATATTTTCCTTCCTTTCAGAAAAAGGATGTTAATAAACATGAAAGTAGTAAATTTTCCACACCATTACTTTTCAAATAAAAAGTCGAAGGAAATCTCGAGAAAATTCTTATCATTAAGTTTATTTTAAAGAATGTTATAGACTTTGATCCATTTATTTCACAGATTTGTATTAATAAAAATGCCGCCACAGTCGTTGTCCTACTCAAGGAAAGCTACTTTGATGCACCAAGGACGGGATATCGTTTCTCCTGTGTGTCTGTTTACTCAAGAAAGTTCGCGAACTTTTTCAGACGTTGATCTGCGACAAGACACACCTTTAAAAGAAAAGTCATGAGTTTCTAGATAAAAACAGCAAAGATTCGTCAAATCGTGTGCTTTTGCCAGGGTTGAAAAATCAAGACAAAATATATAGCTTTCTTTAGATATTAATTCCTAGTAAAACTTTCATTTCCTCTTCTTATTTTGTAGTAAATACCTTTTGTAATTGCATTCGGTATTTTTTAGCAAACTGATCAAATTCATATTTTTATTTTTTTGAAATAATTATCTAATGTTATCTTTATATTAATTATTTGTAAAACTTTCATTTCCTTTCTTTATTTTGTAATTAATACATTTTTTAATTGGCAAGCAGGAATTTGTTGAAAACTGATTTCATTAAATTCATTTTTCTGAAATAATTCTGTGAAATTTAGGATAAACGTATTCCATACAAATAGCTTAATAACAAGGAAAGCTATTATTTTGGTTGAGCAAGCTGTTCGTCGGAAGTGGGTAATTGTATTTCAACTAGGAAAACTTGTTGATGATTATTCTATTTATTTAAAGACCTCGCTCTATTTTATCAGATAAATCATCTTAAGATTGGATTGCATTAAGTTCTTTTGCGCTGTTTTGTATCATTTTTATGTTTTATATAATTTCAATTTACATCGGGTATTTTTAAGTTTGATGTGAAGATGTGGACAGGAGACTCCACATCTTTCTTCAAATAAGATCCAGCTGAGAGGATAAAAAATCATTTTCTATAAATTATTCTACCTACAGCTCTTAATTGTTTAACAAACCGCATACGTTATGCTGATAATGTCCATTTAAAAAAAGATTATTAAATCCTATGAATCAAATTGACTCTACATATCAATTTTACTGAAAAACTCTACGTATCACACAAACAAAAGACGAATTTTTTAAAAAAAATCAAGGTTTGTCTATATATTTATATTAAAAATTATGTCATGATTAAAAAATTTCTGAAGTTTAAGAAAATTAAGGAAATTAATTGCTAATTAATTAATTAATTTTTAGGTTAAATTCACTTATAAATAAATAAATATTATTTAAACAAGCAACAATTTTTTCAACATAAATTTTATTATTTATATTAAATTAATATAAATAAACATTTTATTGCGTTTATTTATATTCAAGTAATTGCTCCATCCAATAAAATAATTAAATGAATTATAATTGATATTAATTTTTTTGTGGGAGAAATCTTATTAAATTTAAAAAATAAGAAGTATATCACTTAAAATCAAGTTTAATTTTTTCAACGTGTATGTTATCATTTACATTAAATTAAAAAATATGAAATTTTAATTCTGCCTTTATTTCTGTCCAAGCAGCCATTTCTTCCATACATTATTATTAAATATTTATTATTAAATATTAACATATTAAATATTTATTCGTTGTACAAGATTCCAAGAATTTTAATTTATATTACTTTTAAAATGTTGCATTAATAAATAGCTTAACAATCATTTCTAAAAAACTATTCCAAAATTAAATCCATAAATAAAACCTTATTTTGGATATCACATATTCAAAGCAATTATTTTTTATTGATTCTATTCTTCTCCAGAAATATTATGTTCTGGAAATGGATCTCATTATTCTATTAACTTTAGATCAATTGCATAAAATGATTGTTTACATTAGAAGATTAATTGATTCAAAATGGCATGGCACCATCTTCCTCCTTATTTTTTTTCTTTTTCTTTGAGAATACAAATATTCCCACACATTTTACAAACCATTTTAATCAAATGGTTATCATTCATCGTCAGTTCTTTTCAATGATAAGCATCCTGACATCGATGTAAACTGTTAAGAACTGTCTAACGGCTATATATCACCTTCTGACAAGACGCCATATATATTTATACTTTCCAGCCTGCGTTTACTTTCAGTTAATTTCATAGCGGAAAAAATAGCGGAATACTGAAAAAAGGAAAAAGTGAAAATATTAAAGCTATTATAGTTATAAATCTTTTTAAAGCAAAATACGTAGCTTTTTGTAAGCTTCCGACTACCGAGCCATCTCGTTTTTTTTTTAATTCGAAGGTTTTAGACTTACCAACTAACAATAAGAAAGATTTTTAAAAAATTCAGACTAAAGCAAAATTTGGTTAAAAAATAATTAATTTGTTGTTGAAAATTTCTTATT